>CAUOFW020001280.1:968525-980840 GCA_963454935.2 Ilex paraguariensis | reverse complement strand
CTGACCATGTGCTTTTTCCTATGCCAGAATGCTGTAGGAAGGGAGGAACAAACTTCTGACTCTAAGTTTTCCCTAAACCTGTCAATCTTTTGTTGTAAGATTGGATTGGTTAGGTNAAATCTGTTTGACAAAACTAATGGTAAGTCAGGTTCAGATTTGGGTAATTTATCCTTTCCCTTCCCCCTGGAATTTTTGGAGGAGGTTCCGGATGAACTAGGTTTCCTGTCCGCCATGAGGTTCCTGCAAAAATTCTCTGGTTAGGAAATCAGGAATATAATTATGTTCTCCTTTGATATATTCTATATCAAAATCGAAAATACTTAAAATAGATTGCCAACGAGCAAAAATCTGCTTAGCAGCTATATTTTTGACATCTTTGGTTAATACATCCTTGGCTGATTTACAGTCAACCCGCACAAGGAACTTTTGATTCAATATATCATCCTGGAATTTAGAGATACACAGGACAATAGATAAAATTTCTTTTTTAATAGTGGAATAATTCTTTTGGGTCTTATTCCAAATACCAGAATGGAACCGAACAATCTGTTCAGGAGAATTAGGAGATTCTCTCTGAAGGAGGATTCCACCATAACCAATATCGGAGGCATCTGTCTGGATGATTTTGAAAGAATCAACGGACGGAATACCAAGACAGGGAAGAGTTTTGATGAACTTCTTGACCTGTTGAATAATAGAAGTATGAACAGTGGTCCAAGGAGGAGGATTTCCTTTGAGCCTGTCATACAGAGGTTTGATGGTTTGCCTAAGATCCTGATAAAAGTCAGAAACATAGTTTAGGGAACCTAAAAACCTTTGTAGTTGGGTTTTGTCCAGAATTTCATCTGGGAATTTATCTGCAAATTGGATGGCTCTACTAATAGGAGTGATAGTAGAATCCTGGATATTGTATCCTAAAAACCTTACTGAGGTTTGGAATAACTTAATCTTAGATGCAGATAAGACTAATCCATTTTGTTTAACAATTGTATGAAAAGCATAAAGGTGCTTCCAGTGTTCTTCTATTGTTCTGGAGAAGATGAGTATATCATCTATATAGACAATAGAAAAATGACTGATACAATTGAAGACTTCATTCATTATGTTCTGGAATTCACTTGGGGCATTTTTTAACCCAAAGGGCATGACATTCCATTCATAATGTCCGAAGGGAGTAGTAAAAGCGGTTTTATACCTGTCCATAGGGTGGATCTGTATTTGCCAAAAACCACTTTTGAGATCAAATTTGGAAAAGATAGTGGACTTATTGAGTCTCTTTATCAAATCCTGTTTGTTAGGTATAGGGTACCTAATCCATTCTAAAACCTTGTTTAAAGGTTTGTAATTAATGACTAACCTTGGGACTCCTCTTTCTAATTCTGCGTTTTTGACTACATAGAAAGCAGGACAAGACCAAGGTGACTTACTATTCCTAATGATACCATTTTTTAGTAACTCTGAGATTTCTTTTTTACAGATCTCAGTAGTTTCATGGTTCATTTGGATTGGTCTGGATTTAGTAGGGATATTGTCCTCAGTAAATCCTTTAATATATGGAAGTCTGACCATGTGTTTCTTCCTATGCCAGAATGCTGTAGGAAGGGAGGAACAAACTTCTGACTCTAAGTTTTCCCTAAACCTATCGATCTTCTGTTGTAAGATTGGATTGGTTAGGTTTTCTTTAGTTCTGAGGTGGTTAATCTCTTGTTTAAGAAATTCCACTTGCTTAATTTTCCTGTTAATAACATTAAGGGACTGTGAGACAGAAATGTCTTTTAGCTGCCTTAAATGTCTTTTTTCAGGTTTGGTAATAAATGGAAATACAATTTTCCTTCCAAAATGCTTGGTTGATATTCCATCTGTATCTGTACTAAAGGGGTACAAGAGATATATAAATGGAAGACCAAGAATAACAGCATCAGTCATGTTATTAACAAGAAGGAATGATGTTTCAAAACATACATCTTGTTGACATACATGAACTTTAGGAAGTTTGTATTTAACATTCATTTTGCTGCCATTGGCAGAACTAATTCTTTCCAATGTTTTTTCATAAAACATGGTTGGAATTAATCCTTCTTGGATGCAGTTAACATCTGCTCCAGTATCCAATAGGGCAATAACAGTAATATGAAAACTATTGTTAATGATTAATTTTACTTCAACATGCCATTTTTGGACAGTTAAAGAATTAATCAGACTAATTCTTTTGTCATTAATAGTGGCTCCTTCCTGGAATGAAGGCAGGTTCGTTACACCAGAAGTTTCCGTCTGAAAGGAGGAGGTTACTGGTATCCCCTGTGTGTAGCCTTGATGATCAAAAGGATTAATAAAATCTGCAGTCTGATCTTCTGGATCAGAATCCTGGGATTTTTCAGAATATTTTTCTGTTTGTAAAAGAGTTAAAGCTTCAGCAAATTTCTTGTCTTGAGCTTTTAAATCTTTTATCTCTATTTTAAGCTTATTAACTTCACTTTGGAGATCTTGTAAGGTGATTTCTTTTTTCTCTTCCTCACTAAATCTTTCCATAGTTTTGTTAAGGCTTATCAACTGTTTTTCTATAACAGGTTGCTTATTATCCTTTTTACTGAAAAGGTTTCTAAGCTGTTTGACATACTTATCTTTTAGATCTGGATCTTCTATCTTAGAGATCAAGTCTATAAGTATATGTTCTTCATTTTGCTTAGTGATAACTCTGACTTGTTTTTGACAAGAGCATCCTATTTTAATTTTAGGATTATCAGGGTTATCAGAAGCTGAATAATAATCTGAAGAGTCTGAGGTGTCTTCCGGACTATTTGATTCTTTAGAACTTTTAAGATTATTTATCCTAAAGATTTCAAGGATTCTGTCCTCATCATCTTGGGATAAATTTAATCTTTTTACTTGTTTTTTAACTGGGCATTCAGGACTAATGTGGCCTGATTTTCCACAGTTAAAACATGTAATATCTTGGACTTTTCCCTTTCCTTTGTTATCTGTCCTTTGAGATCTAAATTTTCTCCTAGGTTTTCTGGAAGATTCTGGTTTAGATCTTTTGGCAGTTTTATGGTGAGGGAAAAATCTTTGATAAGATTTGTTTTTTGAATAAGGCTTGTGTGATTTGGATTTTCTGTGTTTCTTATGGGAAGGAGCTAATGGCTGTAACCCATATTGTTCACAAAAATTTCCTAATTCATATTTAACCTTATGTTTTGCATTTGTTAATTGCTTATTGATTCTCAGATCAACACACCATTTTAATCCTACATTTTGGATGGTGCTAATGAGTTCTCCATAAGCAAGACTATCATATTCAATGATCCCTGTGTTTTTGCTAAGGGCTTCTCTAACCTTATGGGCAAAGAGGTTTGGTAGTCCATTAACAAATTTTTCTTTCCAGAAAGCTTTTTGGCAGTCTGGGCGAACCATAACACGGGAAACAAAGACATCTTTATACCACCTAAAGTCACTAAGTGTGGGACATTTTAGGTTGGTCAATTGGTCATGAATCCTGGCAGTTATGCTGCTAGGAGTGCCAACAAAGTGTTTGATGATGGTGAATATAAGGGTATTACATCCATCAGATTTAGCTGTTCCAATCCTTTCATCCAAGATTGGAAGGCCTTCATCATCTTTGAGAACAGCATTAATGATACTGTCTCGTTGTTCCTGGTTTAAATAATTATCCCACCAATTTCTAAGAACACCTGTAAATTCTGAAACGATTAGTTTGACAATCTCAGGTTCAGGGCTATCAAGATTGGTCATATAATTATTTAACACCATGGATAGATGACTTATTTTATTAAGAATTTCCTGTTCACTTAGACCATCTATGTTCCATTCATAGAGTCTGTTAGACTGAACAGAAAACTGGTTCATCACGTTTTTTTCTTCATACTGAAGATCTGGTGGAGTAGGTCTAGAATACCAGTTCTTTGTGGAGCTGGTAGGGACTCTAACCAGTGCATTGATTTTAGAATCAGGTTGGGTCATACTGTGATCCTTAAACTGATNGGGAGGTTGACTAATGATCTCTCTACTGAAGATGGTTTAATTTCATCTATTTTAGTTTCAATTTTATCCAACTGCTTTCCTATAGTGATTAGGCTTTGGTTGGTGAAATTGATCTGTTCAACTATCTTCTTTTCAGATTCTAAGACTGGAATCTTAAAGGGAGTAGCTGTGACAGTTTTGGTAGCATATTTAATTTCAATAGTTTCTGCTGGTGGATGACTAGAGGTTACCACGACAGATTCTGTTTTTCAATTTTGCTGAGTTACTACTTTTACTTCTTTGTGGAAGTTACTTAAGTAGTTTTCTAAAGCAATCTCAGATTCTAATTTATACATTAATTTTACCCATTCTTTCTTAATGGTTTCCTGGGTTTTACAAGGTAGAGCTTCAAAAGCTTTCCTAAGAGGTCTATTCTCAGGGGTTTTGAAATTCTTTTTTAACTTGTAAATATCAGGCATAAAAAATTCTTTTTCCCTAGTGATAGTGTATAATTGATGGACTTTGTTAGATTCTGCATTTCCATCAAAAGCACTAGCAGTGGGTGACAGAGAAGGTGAATGAGTGAATCCATCATTCTCTGTTTGTTTAAATTCTGTGTATCTAGACCTTAATGGGACACTTATGGGAGTGTATACTGGTCTAGCTAATGGGTCAGAGGAATTAGCGATTCCTTTTAACCTATGGTCAAGTTCTTTGGCAATCTCTCTGTCTCTATGGGAAGCAGATGAGAAATCAGATTTTCTTCCTTCAGAAAACTGATCATGCCTAGGAGTGAATCTACTAGATCTACTGGATCTAGCAGTATCAAAAGATATTTTAACTGATCCATCAGAGAGCTGTCTGATAGTCTCTAAATCAGTTGTAGTTGACTCGGTACTAGATTCTTTATCAAAATTTTCATTCTGCATAGTCCATGACTCTGGGAGAGTCACATCTTTCCAAAGTATCTGCTTTGGGATTTGGATGTTGGTCTGTGCAGAACTGGCTTGTATTAACATAGTACTTCCTTTAGGACTTGGGTCAAGGCATTGTACATTAAGATTGGTACGAATACACTTGTAATAAATCCTGTAAATAAGTACTATGGAACTAGTGTTTTTTACTAACCTGGTAATATCGCCTGTGAGACGGATACCAAGGGTTAGTGCCATATGTGTATTAGGACAATGGAGGTCAAGGGTAAAGTCAGGGAAGCAGTTAAAGTAGACTGGACCTCGGTGGAGTCCTGTCTCCATGATTCCCAAGACACTGGGTTCCCAATCCAGAAACCTTGCATCTCGTAGTGCTAGTAAGGCAGCAGCATTTCTGCCTTGGGTAATAAGTGGTTTAATGGCCACTTGGACAAGACCTATGTGGATAAAATTAAATCCTTTGGCCTTGTGAATTTTAAGAGTCTCCTTAGTGAGGAGCTCACAAAGCTCATCTTCTTTCCTCAGAGGATGAACTTGTTCAACTGTTTTAACTTGGTGTTCTTCACTAAAGGTTTTCTGAACCCAAGTTGTGCTATAAATTTTTTTTTCTTTTACTGGAGGAATATTCCATTTTTTCCAGTCTGTTCTAGTTTCTTCTATTTCTAATTCTTCCTCATTTACTCTATGTGGCATAGAATAATCTGAAGATCTAGATGTACTAGCTCTAGAATTAGATCTGAATAATCTACTCATTTTAAAATCTGAATTGTTATCAAATTTTAAATTTATATGTAAGTTTGACGATACCAAATAAAAATAAGACATGCGGAATTTAGAGGAATAAAGAAGAATATGGAACAGATATGAAAATATACAAAATATTCAATTAAAGAAAATAAATACTTACAACACTAGAACTAATGGTCTAGTGGAAATAAGAGGTAATAAGGGAGCTCTTCTTTTGCATCATGAAGAAGGCTTACAAGTGAGGGTAGGATTACAAGTATTAGTGGCTTGTAATTTCTTTGAAACCAGAACAGAGAGTGTCCTAAGTTTTCAAAGCCTGAGCGATATGAGGAGAAGGAGCTACCTTATATAGAGGTAAGGGACTCTGGATTCCTCCAAGGTAATCATTTTGCTCTTTGCTTTTACTCAGGGTAAAGTAATTCACTTTCTTGCTTTCGGCTGAAAAGTGGAGTAAGATTCTTTTACCCGGGTAATAAGGACATGTTGAAGAGACTAGTGGGTCCTTTCTGTCTGTCATGAAAATCCATCTTTCGGTGGAAAAGCAGATTTGTGGGTCCTGCCTTTGTCTGTGAGAATCCTGCTTTTAAGGGAAAGGGGATCCTATGCAGACTTGTGATATTATCCTTTACATAGAGTGGATAGCTTTTCTTTCTATTCGGAAGAAAGTAGTGATTGAAGCCACTTTATGTAAATAATAATTCACGGGAGTGCAAGGTCAGGTGTGAGGTCATCAACATCAAAGTCTTCGATATATATATATATATATATATATATATATATAGTATTATCTAGCCTTTGAGTCAAAGTGAGACTTTGAGACTCTCACGTGCGCAGGAGTGAAATTTATGAAACACACGAACCAGCCTATATTTCATTATTTTATGTCATAACTCCTATATTGAAAACTCAATTGTTGAATACCAAAAGTTCTAATGGCTAGCTTTTCAACAACCATTTTTTTAGTTGTTATCTGATTAAATATATGAGTAATTATGGAATATTAAACACCTATATTTTCTGTATATATATATTTACATATTTCAATATAGAAAAATATATAAAATTTGATATCTACAAACTTTTTACTGCATAAGTTTTTGAGCAACATTCAAAGGTGTCGTGTGAAGCTTATACTTCATTCAATGGTGCAGATCTTAGTGAAGCAACAGTCAATAAGCAAGTTTGTTGTATCTTGGGGACGACGCATTGTTACCTTTTGTGCTACGATTCTTTCATAAAGGAGCGTAAATTGTCTTAAGAGAGTGACATAGTCTGCACCTCACCCTGCTATATCACTTTATCTTTCGCATTCCACTTTTCCAACAATATATATAGAATGTGTTTTAAAAAAGATATGAAAGAGAGAGAGTTATATACGTATGAGAGTTGAGTGTATGAGATATGAGAGAGAGGAGAAAATATTCATTACAACGGTGATACCACATGACAATGTGATGTGGTATCACCAACCAATAATATTGAAACAAATAAGCAAAAACACCCCACAAAAATTGATAATTTATCATGTAAGCAAACAACTTTCACTCTTCCTCCATGTAAGCCCAAGAGGGATTCAACTTACCCACTTGGAGTTTTATTATTAGTTGGTAATACCATGTTATCAATGGTGACATGGTATCACCGTTGCATTCAATATTTACTTGACAAGGAGAGAGAGTTATATATGAACGAGAGGTGTGTGTATAGGATAGAGATAAAGATAGAGATAGAGTTATATGAGAGATGAGAGATGAGAGTGTTAGTGTGAAACCCGAGAAAAATTTTAACTTTTTCTGAAAAAAAACGGCAAAATGGTAATTTGCCATTATAGTGTGGGTTAAAAAAAAAAAACTGGTATTTTTATAGACCTCGGATGATGAAACGGACCTCACCGTTGGATTCGTCTCACGAAATCTAGTTACCCAGACAAATTTCGTCGAATTCTGAGATAGTCAGATTTTTCACGTTTTTCGAGGTGACGGGTGTTCGATGACCCCAAAAAATGAAATTTTTATAAAAATTTGAAAAATATTTTAAATAAAGTTCATATAAAATATTTTGAGTTTAAATCGGTACGAAATTTAATCCTTTCGGGAAGAAAACGGACCCGGACAAAGGACGACACTTGGCGCGACGAGGGCCAAGTGTTTAGAAGGTATAAAAGTGAGCAAATATCTGAAAAATCAGATATTTGCTCAATTCTTCAAGCTTGGCCGGCTGGATCAAACCAAAGAGCAAAGGAAAAAAAAATATATAATTCTTCAAGCTTTCTTTCGCCGATTCTCGGAGTTCCGTCGGTCGGAATTCGTCGGGCCAAGAATTAAAGTCGATCTACGCGACGAGAGCTACGCGTGGGTACCAAAAACAAAGATTTTCACCGAAGATTCAAAGGGAGGATTTTGGAGAAATCTAAGCTTTGGACTTCAATCTTGTTCTTGAGGCTTCCTACAAATTCTTTACGCTTCAAGAGGTAGGGTTCCTCCTACTCGGACCTATTNAGGAGAGGATTTTGGAGAAATCTAAACTTTGGGCTTCAATCTTGTTCTTGAGGCTTCCTACAAATTCTTTACGCTTCAAGAGGTAGGGTTCCTCCTACTCGGACCTATTTCTAACCTAAGGTGTCCATAGGGTTCATGTGGGCTGTTTTGGGTATTTCTAATATTTTTCCATTATGATTGGTGCTATGGAAATGGGTAGGATCAATTTTAGTGTGAATTGGTAGTTAGAAAGNTAGGGTTCAATTTTAGTGTCCATAGGGTTCATGTCCATAGGGTTCATAGGGTTCATGTCCATAGGGTTCAATTTTAGTGTGAATTGGTAGTTAGAAAGTGCTAGTTTGTGATTTCTTGAATGTTTAGATAATTGGTTATATAAAAATCATATATTCTGATTTTTATTTTGTTTGAATGATCCATATAAAATCTTGGCTTGATTTTGGTATATGGAAGTATTTATGTAATCCCTTGAAAATTGGGATCATGTGGGCATGCTTTGTGTTTTATATTATGCCTTGTGAATGAAATGTAATATTAGCATGTATTATGTGTTATCATGTTGATGGAGTGTTGATATATGCTCTTGGATATATTGAACTTGAAATGGTTATGTGATTATATGCAAATGATATTAATTGTCATGGTATACAATGATATTTAAAAATTGTCATTTGGCATGCATTGCAATATGGACATGGAATTAACATCACATTCATGGGCTACATGCATGAGTGTGGGTGTAGGGTTGCATGGGGTGATCAACACCAACATTGGTACTTGATGGTAGGCTCGGGAAAGTGGGATGGAACGTCCTACGGAGTCGCACGGTGACATGCATAAGAAAACTTGTGTCGGGTATAACAAGTAGGGCTAGACACTCCCTCGGGTGAAAAACCCGACCACTTGGTTCATACACTTACCGGCGGTGAAATTCCAGAAAAGTGTAACGGCGTACGGAGCCGGAGGTGCGATTCCTGAATCCGATACCCCATAAAGGCACATGATTTTGATATATAAATTATTCATTTGATGGGAAACATCCAAGAATGAATTAGTTTTATGACATATGGTTGATTTCAAAATGATCTTTGGATGTGTTTCATCAAAGACGTTTGTTTTACACGTAAGTGTCGCATTGTGTTGTGGGAGTCGGTGTGGGCTCGGGATAGCATGCATGGGTGAGTTTCATCTCATTACTTGGCATGGCATCATGATTTTCCAACATTGTATTATATGTTATTGTTGGAGGGAATACTTGTTGTGAAATGTTGCATTTATACATTGCATATGCATTTTAGGTGATGAGTAGCCTCTGTAGGGATTATTCTACTGGGCATTGGCTCACCCTATACGGGAAACATTTCAGGTGTGGGTCATGCACCAATGGACGGCTCACAATCCGGGTCACATGGTTGAAGAAAAGTCGACTTGTGGCTTCCAATCCATTTTTTTTTTGTAAAAGTAGATTTGTAATTAAATTTTGGCATGTAATGTGTAAAGGAATTGTAATAGAGTATATATGGACTGTTTTAATATAACCTTGCATATTTTGATATAAATATGATGATTGGACCCGGTGTGGTCAAGTTTTACGTATAAAATGGACCCTGTGTGGTTATGGTATTATATTGGACCTCGGATGGGTCATGTAAATGTTGATTGCACAGATTGTGTTTTGGGGTAGAGCTTCCCGTACAAAGGAGACTCTGCCCGGATTTCGTTAAATTATGGATCCTGGTAAATGGGACACAACGGTGCGATATCGAGTTATACGGTATCCACGGGCATTCCGTGGGTTGATGGGAAATTAACGGACCCCATGAATTTGGGGTGTCACAGCTTGGTATCAGAGCCTAGGTTATACGATTTACCTAAGGCTTGTTGGGCATTGGGACTAGACCATTGCATGCATTGTGCATCTCATTTTATGTGCTTAAATTGTTATATGTTTTGTGCAACGTGTTATGTGAAACATGATTATTTGCTAAGTGATTATGTGAATGATATGCATGGTAAAAGGCACATGAAAAAAAAAAAAAAAAAAAAAACTGGGTTAAAAAACATAACCTTGGGTTCAAAAAAAAAAAAAAAAAAAAATGAATGGTATAGTTTTATGTGTAAATGTCTACTAGTAGGTGGCACACGCACTACTAGTGAAACAAGGAGGAAAATCTTCAAGTTTAAATACTTGACTTCTATCTTGGGATACTAAGTAAATGCTCTGTTTCTATTTGACATGTGTGTAGATGGAAAATAGAGGAAGGGGAAGAGGACGCGGCCGAGGCAGAGGTGGTAGGCAGAATAACAACCAACCACCACCGGCCTTTGACCAACAAGCCTTCATGGAGGCTATTGGTGCAGCGGCGGCTACCATTGCACAAGCTAGTGCTACGGCCGCTACTATTGCACAGACGGGTACAAGTGGGGGCCAAGGAGGCTCCAGTCATCTCCAGAAGTTCAAGGCACATCAACCGCCGATCTTTATGGGAGGGGCGGACCCGATGGTAGCTGATCATTGGTTCCGGCAGGTTGACAAGATCTTGAGGGCAATGGAGATCACCTCTGACGCCACCAGGATAACTCTAGCTACATTCCAGTTGGAGGGGGAATCCCAAGTATGGTGGGATTGGGTGAAAGACTCCAAGAACTTGGAGGCCATGACATGGGTAGAGTTCCAGGAACTTTTCATGGGGAAATACTTCCCGGCGACTGCGAGGCATGCAAAGGCCCGGGAGTTCCTAGATCTGAGGCAAGGAACGATGTCAGTGATGGAATACGTGGCTAAATTCACTGAGTTAGCACGTTTCGCTGACCAATATGTGGCCACAGATATGGCCAAGGTTAGAAAATTTGAGGATGGGCTGAAGTTATCCATCCGGGGTAAAATCGTCGGTCTTCTACTACAAGACTTCGACTTGATGGTCACCACAGCTTTGGCCATTGAGAGAGAGGTGGATGACGCAAGGAGCATCCGGGAGTCTGGTGCAAAAGACAAGAAGAAGGAAGGCCAATCCTCTTCTTCTAGCTCAAGGAAGAAGCAAAGGACTTCTACTCCACAAGGATTTCAGGTACAAGACCGCAGTTATCAAGGCCAAGGCCAAAGTCAATCCTCCCAAGGTGGGAGAAATCAGAGACCTTCCTACCAGGTTGGCCAGAGGACTTGCTATCATTGCCACCAACCGGGTCACATGAAGAGGGATTGTCCTCAGAGGCAGGGATCCCAGGGTCATGGGTCGTCGAAATCTCAGACCTCAGTGGGGCAACCACAGACGCAGTATGCTCCTCATTACCCTACTACTGGTCAGGGCAGCCAGTACCAGTTTCAGGGTGCAGCACAAGGCCCTACTATTTCTCGTGCAGGGACACCGCAAGTTGGCTAGATGGGCCAAGGAATGGGTCGAGGAAGAGGCCAGGGCTCACAAGCCGGGACTTCAGGGACTCCGGGGCGTGTCTACGCCATGATGCCACAGACTGGGCTGGCAGATCCGTCGGTGATACAGGGTACATTTCTACTTTCCCGCTTATGGGCTAGAGTGTTATTTGATTCTGGTGCATCTCATTCATTTATTGCTGCATCTTGTGTGGATGACTTGGGCTTAGAGGTTGAGACCTTGAAAGAGCCATTGCATGTGAGTTCTCCCCTAGGTGCTAGGGTGAGGGTTGATCAGATATGTCGGGGGTGTGAGTTGGAGATCTCAGGGATTCTACTCACTATGGACCTTCGAGTCATGGACATGTCGGAGTTCGATGTGATCCTTGGGATGGATTGGTTGGCGGCACACCGAGTCGTCATTGATTGTGATCGAAAGCGAATCACTGCTTACACACCGGATGGGGTTTGTTTCATGTTTCAAGGGGATAAGCACGATGCTTTACCCCAAGCAGTATACGACTCCAGATGGCATGGGCAGCTGATGGGTTGGCTAGCAAGCCTGACCCTTGAAGACGAGGCGAGGCAGGAGTTAAGTCTACCTCGGGTTGTGTGTGATTATGAGGATATTTTTCCGGATGAACTACCGGGATTACCTCCACATAGGGATGTGGACTTCACTATAGAGTTGCATCTCGATACATCTCCCATCTCTATGACACCACACAGGATGGCGCCTACTGAGTTGCAAGAACTCAAGGTACAATTGCAAGAATTGTTGGACAAGGGGTTT
>CAUOFW020001280.1:948802-966630 GCA_963454935.2 Ilex paraguariensis | reverse complement strand
TTCTTCATTTGCTGCCGGCTGGATCAAACCAAAGAGCTAAAAAAAAATATATAATTCTTCAAGCTTTCTTTCGCCCGATTCTCGGAGTTCCGTCGGTCGAAATTCGTCGGGCCAAGAATTAAAGTCGATCTACGCGACGAGAGCTACGCGTGGGTACCAAAAACAAAGATTTTCACCGAAGATTCAAAGGGAGGATTTTGGAGAAATCTAAGCTTTGGGCTTCAATCTTGTTCTTGAGGCTTCCTACAAATTCTTTACGCTTCAAGAGGTAGGGTTCCTCCTACTCGGACCTATTTCTAACCTAAGGTGTCCATAGGGTTCATGTGGGCTGTTTTGGGTATTTCTAATATTTTTCCATTATGATTGGTGCTATGGAAATGGGTAGGATCAATTTTAGTGTGAATTGGTAGTTAGAAAGTGCTAGTTTGTGATTTCTTGAATGTTTAGATAATTGGTTATATAAAAATCATATATTCTGATTTTTATTTTGTTTGAATGATCCATATAAAATCTTGGCTTGATTTTGGTATATGGAAGTATTTATGTAATCCCTTGAAAATTGGGATCATGTGGGCATGCTTTGTGTTTTATATTATGCCTTGTGAATGAAATGTAATATTAGCATGTATTATGTGTTATCATGTTGATGGAGTGTTGATATATGCTCTTGGATATATTGAACTTGAAATGGTTATGTGATTATATGCAAATGATATTAATTGTCATGGTATACAATGATATTTAAAAATTGTCATTTGGCATGCATTGCAATATGGACATGGAATTAACATCACATTCATGGGCTACATGCATGAGTGTGGGTGTAGGGTTGCATGGGGTGATCAACACCAACATTGGTTCTTGATGGTAGGCTCGGGAAAGTGGGATGGAATGTCCTACGGAGTCGCACGGTGACATGCATAAGAAAACTTGTGTCGGGTATAGCAAGTAGGGCTAGACACTCCCTCGGGTGAAAAACCCGACCACTTGGTTCATACACTTACCGGCGGTGAAATTCCAGAAAAGTGTAACGGCGTACGGAGCCGGAGGTGCGATTCCTGAATCCGATACCCCATAAAGGCACATGATTTTGATATATAAATTATTCATTTGATGGGAAACATCCAAGAATGAATTAGTTTTATGACATATGGTTGATTTCAAAATGATCTTTGGATGTGTTTCATCAAAGACGTTTGTTTTACACGTAAGTGTCGCATTGTGTTGTGGGAGTCGGTGTGGGCTCGGGATAGCATGCATGGGTGAGTTTCATCTCATTACTTGGCATGGCATCATGATTTTCCAACATTGTATTATATGTTATTGTTGGAGGGAATACTTGTTGTGAAATGTTGCATTTATACATTGCATATGCATTTTAGGTGATGAGTAGCCTCTGTAGGGATTATTCTACTGGGCATTGGCTCACCCTATACGGGAAACATTTCAGGTGTGGGTCATGCACCAATGGACGGCTCACAATCCGGGTCACATGGTTGAAGAAAAGTCGACTTGTGGCTTCCAATCCATTTTTTTTTGTAAAAGTAGATTTGTAATTAAATTTTGGCATGTAATGTGTAAAGGAATTGTAATAGAGTATATATGGACTGTTTTAATATAAACCTTGCATATTTTGATATAAATATGATGATTGGACCCGGTGTGGTCAAGTTTTACGTATAAAATGGACCCTGTGTGGTTATGGTATTATATTGGACCTCGGATGGGTCATGTAAATGTTGATTGCACAGATTGTGTTTTGGGGTAGAGCTTCCCGTACAAAGGAGACTCTGCCCGGATTTCGTTAAATTATGGATCCTGGTAAATGGGACACAACGGTGCGATATCGAGTTATACGGTATCCACGGGCATTCCATGGGTTGATGGGAAATTAACGGACCCCATGAATTTGGGGTGTCACAGTTAGAGTTGTAAAAGAAATGAAAGTCCAATTAGAACCATCAAATCAATAATTGTCAAATAGCCTGAGCCGTGAAAGTTTAAGACAAACAATCTAGCTCCCTTGTTAGATAGACTAGTTATTGCCTATGTCTGCAGACACTATATAACAAAAAAAAATTGCAAGTAGTTGCCCAAACTGAAAAAGAAAATGGCCAGAAAATATTCATATCAAAATTTTTTAAATGACCCAAAATATATTGTCGATTATGTCATTCATATTAATAGAACTATCACAAAAATGTACCAAAAATCCTCAAAACAACACCACATGTATAAATTCCTCGAAAAACAATATTAACATAACCTAATAAAATTTAATTTTTTAATCGATAAATAAAATATATCTCATTTATAAGACATATGAATTTATCACCATTGTCACCATTCAACCCAATAATACAACATAATTAAAAACTCAATCACTTATTATTTTTTTATTGGTGATTAGCTTGACTTTGAATTTTTTTTGTGCAATTGGTATTACGTGCTATTTTTTTAGTGGTGATTAGCTTGTCTTTGAAGTTTTTTTTTTTTTTGTTGCAATTGGTATTATTTGTTATTTTTTTATTGGTGATTAGCTTGACTTTGAATTTTTTTGTTTTCTTATGCAATTGAATTTTTTTTATTGGTGATTAACTTGGATTTGAATTTTTTTTATTGGTGATTATAGATAGAGAGAGTTATCTGAGAGACGAAAGAGTGTGTTTAAACATTTAAGAGATATGATATATATAATGTGTGTTTAAAAGAGATATGAGATGGAGAGATGTATACATGAGAGTTGGGTGTATGAGATAGAGAGAGCATCTATGTGAGAGATAAATAGAATTATATGAGAGATGAGAGAGTATATGTTTGGGAATGTTTAAAACCTCTCATAGACATGGTATATATAAATTGTATTTAACATAGATATGAGATAGAGATAGAGATAAATGGAGTTATACGAGTTGGGCAAATGAGATAGAGAATGTGTGGTGAAAAGAGATATGAGATAGAGAGATAGAGAAAGAGAGTTATACGAATGAGAATTGGGTGTATAGAGAGTTATATGAGAGATGAGAGTTTTAGAGTTGTAAAAGTAATAAAAGTCCAATTTGGATTGTAGGATGAGTAATCTTCAAATGATATGAGTTGCAAAAACCTCAAGACAAACCATGAGAATTGAGGTTATGAAAGAGAGAGAGAGAGAGAGAGAGAGAGAGAGAGAGAGAGAGATAAAGATAGAATTACATGAGAGATGAGAGTCTTAGAGTTGTAAAAGTAACGAAAGTTCAATTAGGATCGTAAGATGAAAAATCTACAAGCAATCTGAGCCGCAAAAAGCTCAAATCGAACAAATCTAACTCCCTTATTATATAGATAGTGGTAATATATTACACAGATTGAATGAAGACATAATCACATTTCTTAGCTAAGTGATTGAGCTAAATCAATCTGAAAGAACATGGGATATGCTTCTTTCTTCAAAATTCACTCTCAAAGTTTGGAGAAAATATTTAACATGACAATTATACCACATCATCATTCATATACAGTAATGTTATCAAAACCAGACTGGCCATCGAACCGATAGAGGGACCGGATTAATGGTTCACTAGATCAATTGTTGGGTCAATTGGTTGAACCAGTCCTATAATAGAAAAATAAAAAAATATAAACATTATAAAACATAATATTTGTAAAAATTAAGTTGGATTGTTCATAGAACTACAGAAGATATAATTGATCAAATACACTAGATTCACAATAGTTGCAGAAATTAACACCACCACCGTAACCACCCAAAAGGAAAATCATTGTTTGGACCAACAACCTCCACCATACCCACCAACTGGGTTGATCAAGAATGATGACCCATGGCTCAAAAATAAGACCTACCGAGTGAGGAAATTTGAGTGGACTGAGCACAGAGAGAGAGAGAAATTGAGTGAGAGAGATCAAATGCAGAAGGTTTAGATCCAGAAGGAATTAAGATCGAGTAGAATTGCTGCTGTTCGTCTAAGCAATTCATCGCCTAACCTGTTCATCACCACGCTTGGAGCTGTTCGTCAATCGTCACTTGGAGGAGTGAAAACGAAGTTGGAATGGAATTGATTTAGGGCAAAATTGCCTAAACAGAGGATTTTTTAAAAAAAATATGAATTGAAATCCCAACCATCCAGTTTTGGTGTTTCTTCAAAACTGGTCGGTTTAGCGGTTTTTGGCAGTTTTATTACTTATACTGTCTAACTTAAGAACTGGACCAATTTAGGTCCCAATTCCCAGTTTAACCAGTCCGATCGACTGATCCAGTCCGGTTTACTTCTAATAACACTGATACATAATATCACTAACTAATTATGAAATATCATATATACTTGGTGTATTCTACTATTCTAATGGCTACCAATAACCACCACATTTAGTAACTATAATATTAGAACAATGAGATTCACAAATTGTGATAACCCGACCTTGAAAAGAATTTAGAATAAAATATTATGGAGATTTAATTATACATAAGAATTTTATTTGGGATTGAAACTCAAGTATTAAATTTTAAAAAAAAAATCATGGACAAATGTCCTAATACATTCTCCCAAATGACACAGGCCGAGTGATCTAATGTACTTGGAGCCCAAGCATACTCAACCTATAAAAAGGTCCCAAATCAATAAAAAAAAATGGGGGAAGAGAAAAAAATATGAAGTAGAAAGGAAAGAGAGACAAAATAATGATGACAGGAAAGAGAGAAGAAAAAATTATGACAAGGCTGAGGGTTGAAAATTTATTTATGTTACTCTTAAGATGACGATGATCAAATTTATCATATTGATTGACAATTTTGAGGTATGAGGTAGTATACAATATGATCATGTCTTTGAATTACTTTGCAAATGGTGTTCTATTGTTTGTCTCAAAGTTCGTACTCTATTCGTTTTTTCTGATTGATTTGAATACTATGAATTCATTTGTGTTACTCTTAAGATGACGATGATCAAATTTATCAATATTGATTGACGATTTTGAGGTATGAGGTATTATACAATATGATCATGTCTTTAAATCACTTTGCAAATGGTGTTCTACTGTTTATTTCAAAGTTTGTACTCCTATTCGTTATTTCTGGTCCTATGTATTTTGTTTCTCTGACCTATAATTTGGGCTGAATACTTTGGGATTAATTGGTATATTTACGAAGTGCACTTGGGGCATAGGTTGGGAAATGTGATTTGTGACCTTGCGGGGTACAATTGTTCAGTTTGATTGTGGTCCTGCAAGGTGTGGCTGTATGATACGAGCATGAATTTATATGTCCAATTGTCACTTGTCATGTCACCAAGATAAATTGAGTACGAGACTATATTTGATAACAGTTGAACTATGTAACCTATCGAATTTGGTTCTTTGATTTTTTTGTCCATGATTGTTTATTGATTGAATCATTTGACATTTGATCATTCGTATTTTATCGTTGAGCATATTGTTTCCTGTCAATATTATATACTTCCTAGCTTTTAATATTTTTCAAGATGATCTTGGAGGGAATGACTAGAATTGATATTTGAAGAATCAAAGTGGGAGGAATCTTGATATAATTTTTATAAAATTGAAATTGTAACTTTTATTGGTATTTGGAGATTAAATTTGTGATTATAATTTTTATTGAAGTAATTAGACCTCTGATCCCATATTTAGAGATATATTTGTGAAATATTATGGTTGATACGATTTATTGATTAAGTAATGCATCCAAAAAATCAGGGCAATACACAAACCCTACATGATGTTTTACTAAAGTTGAAGTTGGTGATACCAAATGTCAATGATTAGATGGTATTACTATTAAACTAAATATTTACTCCAAGTGTTGGTACAAAAATGATAAAGCGAAGTGTTAAACTTAAACTCAAAGATAGAATTATGGATGGTAATATGGATAGGTTGATTGTTATTGAGATAGAGACTTTTGGCTACAGAAGGAAATGGTTGTCAGATCTTCGATCTTGGTGAATTTTCCAAGACATTTGAAACTGCACAAATTGATGTTTCATGTGGAATTATTGAGATTACAACTAATGGTCTTCTCGAGATTGAAATTGTGTTAATGAAACTTCTCCTGGATTGCAAACTGTAAGAAAATGTGTACGAAAATAATATTATGCAAATATGAGAGATTGAAACTTGTACATGAAATGCTAATCACATAAGCATCAGGAAAAAAATGCAAAGAGTAACATTGGTTGGTTTGGGGCCAAAAATTTTGGGCAAAAAAATAAATGGGTTGAAGAATATATAGGCTAAATTGATTTTATGGGACAAAATGACACTAGTGGGATAAAATGAGTAAGGAAAATATAAGCAATATGAAAAGCAGAGTTGGAGCAACTTTGGGGCACAAAGGACAAGGGTTCAACTAGAAATGATGTTAAGATTAGTATTTTTAGTGTGCCAGTAGCAAGCATTGTGCTTCTCATTCCATTTTGTATGGGATAGTTGAATGAAATCATAGTGTGAAAATAAAAGGCATAATGATTAAAAGAATGATAAATTTTGAGTATTGAGATAAGGTCAGAAGGGAGGAATTTCTCTACATAAATTTTGAAGATAAAAAAAACTACAAATAGTTGTTTAACTAAGAGAATATAAGACATAGAATTATAAAGAGATTAGAGACTACAAAAATGCTAGGGAATAGAGTTTTTCAACTTCTATTTCTCAATGTATCCAAGACCTCTTTGTATAGGGCTCCAAACATAATGATCATCAAATACAATAATAAAGATGGTATATCAATGGGTAAGTGGTTTTAGGCTAATGCACTAACACCCACTAATTCCTATTTATTTGGGATACTAATTAGTAGGTAAAGAGTCATCCACTTTATACACTATGTCTATACATATATATATACACACACAAACAATGTAATATTTACAACATTCCCTGATATGAGCACTATGTTAAGATAATATGTCTTGTTAAAATCTTGTTAGGAAAATCTTGTCGGAAAAAATATAGCAAAGGAAAAAAATACGTATTTAGATGAATCTTTGAATAGCGTTGGACGCACTAATGCTGCCTCATTAAAACTTTGTTAGGAAAACCTAATGGGACAAAATCTAGATGAAGAAAAAAGAGTATAATGTGCATATGTCTTGTATCTTGATGTGGATAATCCTTGTAATGAACTTCTCCCCCTGACAAGAAGTCAACTAGATTGGTCACAAACCCGATGCATTCCAATGTTATACACCAATTTCTTGAACAATGATGATGTATAGCCATAGTGAATTGATCTGTAAGATTGTCACTAGATCATATTTACTTTACTTCAATTTCATGGCTTTGTTAGAGTTCATGAGTGTAGAAGAACTTTGGTGAAATATGTTTGATTTTATCACCTTTGATAAAACCTTCCTTTAATTTGTGCAATACAAGCAGAGTTATCTTCAAATAAGATTGTTGGTAAATCTGTAATCAAAGGGAGTCTGCAAGTATCTCAAATGTGATGGACTACAGACCTTAACCACACACGTTCATGGTTTGCTTCATGCAATGCACGTATCTCATAATGATTGGAAGATGTAGCAATCAAATTTTGTTCGGTAGATTGCCAAAAGATCGTTGTGTCACCACGTGAGAAAATAGATCTAGTTTGTGAACAAGCCTTGTGTAGATCTAACAGGTATCCATAATCCGCATAACTAAATAAATGTGTACCATTAGATGATTGTTTTGAATATGAAAATATATCCACTTAGGTATGGTACTTTAGAACCAAGAAGCATTTCATTTTCCTCCTTAGGACGAAAGAGATCCTCATTAACATCAAAAGAATGGATGACCATTGGAGTACTTAATGGATATGTTTTATCCATGTTAAACTGCTTCAGGACCTTTTCAGTACAGGTTGTTTGATGGATAAGAATTTCGTTTAACGTATGCTCGATCTACAGGTCGAGATAGTACTTCTTTTTTTTTTTTTCCGAAATCTTTCATCTCAAATTATTTATCAACTTTTTAGGAGTTCCAATCATATTCATATTATCAACATATTTTGTAATGATGGTAAATTCAAATTCAAATTTCTTAATATATACACATAGGCATATGAGATTATTAACATACCCTTCTTTTACAAAATATTCATTGAGACGGTTATAACACATTCTTCCATATTGTTTCAATCCATAAAAGGATCGTCTCAACTTAATTGAGTATAAGTTTCATGGTTTTCATGTGTTTGTTTCAAGCAATGGTCATCTTTTAGGAACGTTCATATAAATACCAGTATCTAACTTTCCATCTAAATATGCAGTAACAACGTCCATAAGATACGTGTCGTGACCTTTTTGAGACTGCTAGACTAATAAAATACCAAAATATAATTGTATAAATTGCTGGTGAGTATATTTTTTCATAATCAATCTCATGTCTCTACAGGAACCCTTGCGCTACTAGGCGTGCTTTGTATCTTGTGATCTTATTTTTGTCATTCATTTTTCTCACAAACACCCATTTATAACCAACAAGTTTTACATTATTAGGTGTTAAGACTAAAGGTCCAAACACTCGATGTTTTGCAAGCGAATCCTATTCTGCTTGGATTATATTTTGCCACTTCGGCCAATTATTTTAACATCGACATTAATCTATTGTGCGTAGTTTGAGATCATTGATCACTGAAGAATTTAGTAGCTACTGCAAAAAAAAAAAATACATTACTGATGATAAAATTTGTGTGATCCCACATTTCTCATGTATATAAATAGTTAATAGAAATTTCTTTATTTGCAAATATTTGCATCACTTTATGAGCCTTTGTCACTTTAGTAACTTTTTTCTTTTCAGGGGATATTATTTGAGATGATGTGGGTGCATCTTTATTCTCTAATTCAACAAATTCTTTTAGAGTTGTATGTGATTTCCCTTTTAATCTCCTTTTCCTGGGAGTATAATATTTTGAACCCAAAAGTCGTCCATGCTTCAAGTGTGCAATTGACGGTTCATTTGTTGCCATGAATTTCTCAATTGGAACATCAATCTTTGCCTAAGTGCTCACAACTGGCACATAGGACTTTGTTATTCTTGTTGCATCCGTAAATGCATCAGCAACTTATTAGCAATTCTCTAGAGATGAATAATCCTTTGCACTTGAGTTTCACATTGGGGAGTGTGTCGATTAAGATAAGACATCGTTTTTGAAGTCCAAGAAAGCTCACACCATTCTTTAACTGGCAATGGATTTCCTAACCCTAACGACGGGAATATTGTCTTATCAAAATGACAATCTACAAATCTTGCAGTAAAAATATCTTCAGTCAAAGGTTCAAGATACCTAATGATTAAAGGTGAATCATGCCTAGCATAAATTCTTAGTCGGCATTGTGGACCCAACTTAGTGTGTTGTGGGGGTGTAATTGGGACATATACAACACAATCAAAGGTTTCGTAAGTGAAAAATATTTGGTGATTGATAGAGTACGAGTTGAATTTGTGAGTATTAAAAGAAAATAGTTGGTCAAATATGAACGAAGACTGTTGCATGTAATATTGCATGTCCCCAAGTAGAAATGGATAACTTTATTCTCATAAGTAAGGGTCGAGCAATCAATTGAATTCGTTTGATGAAAGACTCGGCTAAACCATTTCGAGTATGGATGTGAACAACTGGGTGCTCGACATCAATCACGATAGACATGTAATGGTCATCAAATTTTTAGGATGTAAATTCATCAACATCATCAAGACAAATTTTCTTGATTGGATAATTCGAATTATGCTCGTAATCGGCTTATTTGGGCAAGAAAATGGGCAAAAGCATCATCTCAAGTAGATAGTAAAGAAAAACATGTGACCATCATGTTGAGGCATCAATTAAGATCATAAAATATTAAAATGGTCACATGATGAGTTAAAAAAGTTGGTGATTCAGTGTTGACTTTTGCGGAGATGGTCTAATAACCAATTTTTCTTGTGAACAGGCTGTACCTGGGTAATCACTCGGCAAAAGAATCTTCTGGTTCTTTAGAGGATGTCCATGTGAGTTATTGATGATTAAATGCATTATTATTGACCTAGGGTGACCAAATTTTTCATGCCAAAGTACAAAAGCCTTTGGATTAGGGAGTTTCTAGCTCATCATATTGTTTGATTCAACTGTTCTTATGGTTGTATAGTATAACCAAGATGAGAAAGTAGGAAGTTTCTCTAATATAAGCTTTAGGCCAGAAACAATTGAAGTAATATGAAGATATTCTCCATTATTATCATTCATATTTTCCATTATGAAATCCATTACGAAGTATATATTTGAAACTTAGCAGATTTCTGCTGAATCTGATTGAAAATAAAACGTCGTTAATATGGATTTTTGTTCCATTTGGTAACATGATAATAGCTCTTTCGGAGCCTTCAATCATGTTTGTAGAACCTGATATTTAGAGGTGTTCAAATTTTTGCTTACCAGAACTATTCTGACCCGGCCTGATTGATCAACTTCTGCAAAATATCAGCCAGCTAATGGAAGAATTTTTGGTATTCTATAAAACATCGGGTAGGAATGTAGAATACCCACAAAAATTATGTCTTCCTAACCGACCCGCATGAATTTTACATTTATATATATATACACTAAATAATACCCGTGCCTGAAGGTACTACGTAACAAAAAAAATACGCCAATTCAACAAAGTATGAATTTATTGAACAAACTCACAGTGCCTGAAGTATGGCTAACGATCAAGCGATATGTCACTTCAAGTTTGTGTCAAAAACACCTTAACCCTAAAACTATTTGGTTAATAATGTCAAATAATCCAACTTAATAACCAGTTTAATGAGCATGTTGTATCCGAGTTGACATGATCCATTATTAACACTTTTAGTACATAGTCTTGTTTGGGTTGACATGGCTGGCATAACACAATTATTTCACCTCTTTTTTTAATTTAAACCTATTTAACCCAAATAAATTCCTATTTTTAATCTAAATTTTCTTTTCATGAAAATTACTAAATAAAAGTAAAATATGAATTACCTTTCAAAAAAAGAGAAGTAAACCCAACATAGCCAATATTTATGAAAAAAGGTTAAGAAAACCAAATTCTATAATTCTAAGCATCTCTCTTAGCACAACAAACCCAAGTAGTCAAACAAAAAGATAATCCAACCATGCCACAAATTAATCCACATTCCCAACCGATCAAAAACTAACTCAACAGTCTTCGAACACCCATACTTGACGTACTTATTGATGTTGTCGTATCCATAGATACAAAGAAAAGGTCGTAAGAGAAAGAATCTAATGCCTACCACAAAAATGTAGGTATAAACTACTTAGAAAATTCTTAGTTATCCAATGTTCAACCACACTCAAAATCAGTAGATTAAACCTAAAATAATTCTTCCAGCATTATTGTTAAAGAACATATATTAGCTTTCTTGAAGATAGTACCATCTTGTGGCCTCATATAAAAACCCAAAGAAAAGAATCCCCATAGGCCATAATAGCTTCCTCGCCAACATAGGCCTCGACTTTCGTCCACTCTAGGAAGTATCGTAATTTAGAGACACTACCATGGACCTGAACAATGTACTTCGGTGCTTCTCCTTGGCATCTTACCCACAAAAGTTGCCAACAACATCCACCACCAAGTAAAAACTTCATTAACACAAATTCGTCATTAGGATTAATCGCATGTATCTTTACCTATTGAAAAATCCAAGACAATTGTGTATAACATCTACTCACCAATTGCTTGTGATTTCATTAAGAAAAATGGTATCTGCAGAATTGCAAAAGATGGTTAAGATTTGAACTCTTTTAAAAATATAATAAAATTGCTCTCATCAAATCTAAATTTTCTGTACTATCTTTTGATTAGCATTTGAGGAGGTGTGTGCAACTCTACTGAGCTCTTTTGCAAAGGAAACCATGGAAAAATCAAAAAAATCAAATCTCCACAAAGCATGTATCTATAGCTTCAACAGCAAAAGGGGAAAATTCAATCACCACCTTCACTAACCCCATAATGACACTTATAGAACCAAAAAAGTCATCAATTGGCCAACAACTCATCTCTATTACAGAATTATTTGCAAACAATATTGTAAGTAATTCATTAAAAAATACAGGGTGAATCTTTAATTGGATTTTCTTTTGAATACCTTGGAAGAGGGAAAATATTCCTTAGAAGCATTCAATATCATTTGATTCCGCCGCAAAGTTGCAATTTTTGTTTTCAAGAAAAGCTACAACAACTAGGAACACAAAATGACATAATTAAGGACATTAATCAAAGGAATTCGAGATACTTAAACTATGTCAAATTCACCATGTCGAATTAAAAGCATTTCATTGAACAGATTTCTTATAGTGATATGAAGGCCAGATAAAGGAACATGAAAAAAGCTCCGCATTGAAAAAATTGCAGTATTGCTTGTCGAGCATGATGGCGGGCAAAGATGCCCCATATTCGTAGAGTTCTTCGCCACAATCTTCAATAAAATCCTTTGTGTGAATATATGTGAAAGTAATAAAAATCATTTGAAATAGTTGATGAGGTGTTGCAACCTATATAGGTACTAAAAACAATTGTTGAACTTCGTTCTTGATTCACCAAGAAGCACCAGTCTCCTAGTAGTATCAATCTTGCAAGAAGTGATATTGGGCTTCTCGTTGTAGCAAGCAAGCTTGGAATTATCCATACCCAAAACAAATTATCAGAACATAGCAATGATAAATAAAAATTGAAAACCTAACCCTAAAATTGAACCCCAGATACCAAAACTAAAAAACCTAAATTTCAAGAAACGGGAATTGATTCAAGCAATAGGTTATGCACTATTTTGGATCCTCTTCTTGTAAATCCATACATACATCCACTAAAATAGAGAAGAGTCAAATCAATACCAAAATTAGAAACTAACAAACAAGATAATAAAAGAAAATTGAGCTTTCATATCAAATATTTAATAGTAAACCAAATATTAAATTTGAGAAATAGAACCCATGGGAATGTTGGGCAAAATTTTGGATATTTTGCTGAACATGACTTCACTCATGTAACGAGGAATTATATGAGTTGGACCCATTCCCGATAATATATATCCGTTAATTATAATTTCTTACTTCAACAGAACACCATTTGATTCAAACGAGAAATTATCACACGTTACCATTTACACCACAAGGATATTTTTTTTGTAGTGGCAGTTGGATCTAGGTTAATTGCCTAAGCTGCTCTACATACCCATTATCGGGATCAAAGCGATTTTTAATTTGGGGAGATTAAATTATTGTTTTTTTTGGCTAGATCAACAGGTGAATGACTCATTGATCTTAAATGGATAGGAGTAAGACTGCCTACGTATGGGTGTTAGACCCGTTTGGTTTATAAGAAAATTTGGGCAGGTGAATGACCATTTGATTTGATATGGGTGTAAGACCCGTTAGGTTTATAAGAAAATTTGGGGATTTGTGATTGCGCCTAGTTTAATTAGGCTGTCTACGTATCCAAAAGGGAATCTAGTCAGTTGTAGTTCTTGAGGTAGAAATTAGAATTTATTTGAAGCTGATTTGGACTTGGGACTACGCCTAGTTTAACTAGACTACCTATGTATCTAAAAGGGAATCAAGTCAATCGTAGTTCATGAGGTAGAAATTAGAATTTATTTGAAGTTGATTTGGACTTACGACTACGCCTAGGTATCCGAAAGGGAAACAAGTCAGCCATAGTTAATGAGATAGAAATTAGAATTTATTTGAAGTTAAGTTGGACTTGCAGTTGTGCCTAGTTTAACTAGATTGCTTACGTATCCGAAAGGGAATCAAATTAGCTGTAATTCATGTATTTTAGGAATTTAATTGGAGTTGATTTTGATTTGCGACTACGTCCAGTATATATACTGGGCTGCCTAAGTATCCAAAAATAAAATGGAATGAAGTCTGACATAGTTTGGAAAATGATTTTGACTTTGATTGGAGTTTTAAATGAGTGAATGACCCATTCGATTTGAAATTTTATTTGAGTTGAGTTGAAATGGGTAAATGACCCATTATTCTTTGAGATAGACTTAAGCTGTATTTAAAACAACTTTAACTTATGTGATTTTTAAGATTCACATTGGTTGTGACAAAACATGGAATTAGATTCCACGTAAAAATTAGTGACTTTTGTGAGTTAGAAACTCGAAAATTTATGAAGAGTTCAACACTCTTTTCATAAAGATCGTTGAGGAGTTTTAAACCCCAAAAATTAGTAAAGGGATAGAAACTCTTTAATTTAACTTCTGCATTATTTAATTTGTACGAGTTTGAAACTCCAAAAATAGTGAAGAATTTAAATGATCAAATTGCCTCTTAAAAGAAAGCCACAGACCCCATATCAATTTAACCGACTTATAAACTCTTTAAGTTTAATTTACTTATCCACCAACAATCTTTTTATGGGCTGTGCCAGTAGGTTTTGCCGAGAGAAATCGAAGGCTTTATTGGAGTTAAAACTCAATTCTTTGCCGAAAGGAGTCGAAGACTCCTTCACATGTTTCATGGGTGATTTGATAGACTTGGTTACAAGTGGGTTGCCATGTGAGTGAATTTACCAACTCTAAAAGACATTTAAACTTTAGATCATTTTTTTAAGAACTAAGGAATTTGAAGTTCCAAAATTTTATTCTTTGATTTTGGTACATTTTCTTTAGGTGGACCCAATAGCAGATTCTTTGAAAGAGTTTGAAACTCTAGCCAGGTTGAATTGGGTCCAGTCAAGGCTTTTTAGTTGCCATTTTTTTATTTTTTTTGTATAAGGGAGTTTTAAATAGAGTCAAAGACTCTTATTTTGCCAAGAAAAACAGTAGACAACTATGGTGAGAGTTCGAAATACTATTCATTTAGCAGTTTGGTTGATTTGTGACGAACTCAAGGCTCTTTTGGTGCCGTGAAAATCTTAGGACTCTAGAGATCTTTGCACCACAGCAAACTTTAAGAGTTGAAAACTCCTTAAATCACAGCATGACTTTTTGTAAAGGGGAGTCGAAGACTCCATGAAATTTAGTTGAGGAGTCAAAGACTCCATATTGTTTTAGGAGTCAGAAACTCTATAAAGTTCTTGAGAGTTTAAACAAAAGAGTTTAAACTCTTGAGAGTGACTAGAAAAGAAAAGGGAGTTTAAAATTCCATGCGAGAAGAACACTGGTCCTCGGCTAAAGTGTCGAAATTATAAGAGTCCAAGACTCTTTGTTTGATTTGGCCACCGTGCTTGGCTTTCTTTCTTGTCCGTCAATGCTTGTTGCAATAGAAGAGATTAGTGACAAAACAAACAGAATTGGGAGGAGTTCAAAACTCCATTAGAGTCAAAGACACTTAACTTGTGTAAAGGCCCTTGTTGCGAGGAGCTTTTGACCCATCCCAAGTGGTTTTGAATTTTTTTTTCCAAATAAGAGTTGATTTGAAAGTAATTCTCAAACCTAAAGAGTTTAAAAAACGTGAGTTGGTTTGACCTTTTTAAGCTAATTAGCGTCAGTTGGTCTGACGTGTTTAGCTTAAAAACGTCAGACCAATTGACGTTTTTAAGCTAAGATTCTGGCTAATATAACAAACTTAAAAACATTAGTTGGTTTGACGTCTTTAAAGTATGACTCTAGGCAGTATAAGAAGCTTAAAAAGGTCAGTTGGATTGACGTTTTTAAGCTAAAAACGTCAGACCAACTGACGCCTTGTATTTTAGTGATAGTTTTTCTTCCTCCTTTTTTATGAGTAAAATGTTTAATGTTTATTTATTAAAAAATTTAATTATATTCAATAAATAAAATTTGATAATTTAAAAATACTTATATTTTTTAGCATATCAAACTTTAAAAATTGAAAACGTATACATATAATTAATTTTAATTTTATCATATAATTTTAAACGCATACATAAAATATAAATAAAATTTTATTTTTAATGTTGATCATGTCGACTTTAATGTTTATTAAATTGCGAAAAAATATAAGTTATTCATAACGTATACATGTAAAAAAAAAGAACTCAATAACGTGGTTGATATTCAAAACAACATAAAAGATTATCAAGTACACATAAATATGATGGGATAAAAGTGTCAGACGTATCATCCTCCAAATCAGAAAAATCAGAAAGTTCAGGATTAGAAACAAGTAACGGATCATCTAAAATTTCAATTTCGGCATATTTAGGATCAAAATGCTCTATTTTTGCATAATCAAGTGCATGAAAATGATCAAGACGACGTTACATTTGATAATTTTCACATTCAAACCTTGATATGACCTCGTTATGATTGTTTGAATTATGGGAATTATAAATATCAGTCGAACGTGCCTTTGGTACCGCTATTCCATGCCAACAACAAAATACTTCAAGGTCATAACGTTTGTCATATAACTGTCTCCATCTTTGTGTGGGTTCGATATGAGCACCCGAAGGTGGATAATCAGTTACAGGCCCAACAATTACATGTCCAAAATGTTCGAATGGGTGATAAGGGTCAATGGGCTCAATTCAATAAATAAAGAGGTCTCACCGGAGGTGGTGGAGGCACTGTTAGCGGTGCAATGGAAGAACAATAGTGCAGATTGGGGGATTTTGGGGATTTCTGACGATGGGGGTCATGGTGATAGTGGTGCTGGGGTTGGGCCTTTTCAGATGATGGGTAGTGCTAGGTGGTGATGGGGCGGGCTTCGATGGTAGTGGTGCTTGGATTTGGGGCTTTGATGGTGCTGGTTGGTGCTGCAATAACTGATAGTGGCTGCTGATTGAATGTCTGCTATGGGGGGTGCAGATGGTGAGATTTCGATTTCTTTCGCCTGAAAATGTTAGGGCTTAGATCCGNAGAATGTGACTGTTCAACCTTAAAGACATTTGACGTTTTTAGGCAAAAAATATCAGACCAACTAACATCTTTAAGCCTAAAAACGTTAGACCAACTGAAGCTTTTATAATTATTTGAATTTGAGAATTATTTTCAAATCAACCCTTATTTGGGAATTTTTTTTCAAAACTACTTGGGATGGGTCAAGAGCTCTGTTGCGAGCTCTCAAAAGAGTTAGAAACTCCTCTATTATTTTTTTTTAAAAGAACTACCAAAAGGATCAACGCCTTGCTGTCTTCCTTTTTTGGATATATATTTGCGGCGACATTGGAGACTCAACAAGGGAAGAGAAATTGGACATGAGAAGGAGTTTGAAACTCCATTACAATGAAAGGCACTATTTCGGTATACCATCAGAACATGGCCTTCAGCCAAAGAGGTTGAAATACTGCTATGAATTTTGCTTTGGCTCTAGATCGGCTGCGTTGCTACAGTTCTTTTTCTAGCTTTAAATCATTTGTGCGACAATTTTTCTTTTTACACTGCGAATGCCAATTTGCACAGGAGGGCCTCACTAGGACAAATAAGAAAGCTTTGGATTTTTTTTTTTGGGGTCTGAGGGGAGGTCAAGGTTGTTGCCGATTGAAGCTTGTGTGTCGTTCTGAACCATAGGAGTTGAAAACTCCTGTAAACAACAACTTTGGAGTGACCAGAATCGCTGTAATTGTTTCGAATTGCTATGGTTTTTTTTTCTTAAAACTGAATTTTTGCCATCAATGATTCGAAAGATCAAATAAACAAGAAAGAGTAAACGTTTTTTTTATCTGTTGCAAAAGCTTCAGATTTTTTTTCGTTGCCTTCTTTTCCGAATATCTCTCTGCTGAATTTTTTTTCTTTGTTAACCATCTACCCCTTTTTTTCTTCTTGTATTTATAGTATAATTTGGATTTGTCTTTGCATGTGGAGGCAGCTGGCATTTGCTTAAGATGCCAGCAAATTCCACTTTCTCCATCTTGTAGATAACTGCCATATAGTGTTGGGGGGGC
>CAUOFW020001280.1:910355-947991 GCA_963454935.2 Ilex paraguariensis | reverse complement strand
GGGGGGGGTGCATAACCCGGGATTTGGGTAGCGGTTTTTTCCATTAAATGAATGGAATTTTTAGATAGTGATCTTTTTTTTTTTTTTTTAAAAGGCAAAGTTGTTTGAAAGAACCACACACTCTCCACGTGGATAAACCGTCTCTCAGACGGACTCTGGAATTTTGGTCCCGGTTCCCCTTTTTTTTTTAGATGTGTACAACATACAATTTTTGAAATCCATACGAATAGATTTTATTTAGAATGTGTTAAAATTGAAATGTGAAATTTGATAATGAGTTTGAAGGGTCGAGAAAATCTCGCGTTGAGTGTAAACCCGTCATTGACCCTCTCAAAATAAAATTTTGAATTAAAAGTTGAGGAGTGTTGAATTTTTTTGTCGTTCAGTAGGGAAAAAGAAGACCTGGGAAGAGGATTAAGTCTACTGGTGGTTTGTAACAATCGAATCAAAATTAACCAAGATAGAGTGGAAAATAAAAAATATCAAACTTAAGCTACGGCTGTGGAAAACCAAAATCGTAAACAAACATAGGAATTAACGGTGGCTGGGTAAGGACTCTGTTTGTGCCAGTGGAGCCTCTGTGGAGAGAGAGAGGGAGAGACCGAAAGGTTCAGAGATTACCCGTCGCTGGGTGCTTCGTTGCCTATCACCGGATGCTTCGTCAAAGAGAAAAAAGGCGTAGGATATGAGTGAGAGTAAGAAAGTGAGATTAGCCGAGAGAGGAGGCGAGTTAGAGAAAGTTAGGGCGTGAGATTTAGGGAGAGAGAGATAGAGAGGGAGGGAGAGATTTGGGAAAAGAAGAGAGGAATTGGTGTAAAAGAGATGGGCAGAGGAGATAAGGAAAACAATGGAATTGCCAGGAACGAAGCTGTCTGTCAAATTCAAAAGCTTCCAACATCCGAAATTTGAAAGAAAATATTAAAAGCAATATTTATGGGGAGAGTCCAAGACTCCTGGGGGATGAGAGTTCTATCGGATTTTGGTAAGTAGAGACCTACTGAATTTTGAAAAAGTCATGGGCGGAAAAGAAATTCAATGATCAATGTTAGATCAACAATTTCAAAATGATCTGAGCTTTGAAAAGTTCAAGACAAACCAAGCTAGCTCATTTATTATATAAATATACTAGTAATTGTCCGTGCTTAAAACACTATATAACAAATAAAAAATCGCAAATAAATGTTCATCATTTCCAACCTAATCTTTGTTTCTTCCTTCAATTTAGATGACCCAGCCGTTAACTATTCCTCAAAACAATGACACCCAATTTTATTACTCAGTGCATAAATAAATCAAAAAACATATAATAAACCAACGGCAATAATCATGAAATTTTCAAAGCCACAAAATTCACAGTCATACATTCCCAATTATGATATTTACCTAATATTTTATTATTTGAGATAACTCGATTGTAGACTTAAAGCACCACGTGAAATTAGAATAAAAATAAATAACAACTTTACATAATTTGAATCCAATAAAAATAAATATTGGATTGTAGTCTATCTTTCGCAAAATGTGCTTCCATTGGCTTTGAAGAGAAAATCAAGCCCAAATTTGTATAGATAAGGAAATAAGAGATGCTTGGTCTGTCTACTAACAATGTAATCTTTCACTCTACATATCTACACTAAGATATGCAGATAGTAACTAACAAATCTATAATCAAAGAACAACTATCCAAAACAATTGTCAAAGCAATTAAGAGATCAATATAGTAATTTATTCTAACCAATTCTCTCCATGGTTCTCTCCTATATCAAGCAAAACACAGCATCTACAACTGCAAAATCACTTCAAGGTCATATTCTCTACGTCAAAGCATTTCCAGATCCTCAGGCATCTTTTCGAACCTTCGCTCTAATTCCATTTTGCTTTTGGGTTTCTCCGGTTGGCTTTCCAACCCTGACTTAATTTTGTCTCTCAGTTCATGATCAGCTGGTTCCTTCATTTACATATTAGAATTCCTCTGCTTTCGCTTTTGAAATTCGAATTCCAACTGCTGACATATTTCCACAGCTTGTTTCGTAAACTACGACATTTGTTTTGGAACTTAGAACTCAAACAACAAATTGAAATGAATATGTAGGAATAGTCATCCTATCTCACCACAGGTGACCACTTAGAAGGTTTTTTTAATGCTACTTCCAAAAAGGGCATACAATATGCTTGAATCACAACAACTAATCCAAGCAAACTCACATACCTCCAAGGATAGTATAAAATTTGCTTGAATCATTTCAACAAATCCAAGCAAACCCGCACTACTCCACTTTAACCAATTAATTGATACCAAATCAAATCAAAACAATCAATAAATAAAGCAAGCAATTCCCTAGCAAACTCCAATGAATAAGGAAAGTACAAAGCTAATGGGAATTCTAATTATTATGCAATGTTGATGAGCATGAAAACATTTTTTTTTTTTGAACTGAGAGCATGAAAACAAACTTCAAACAACTAAAGTGCATAAAACTCACAATATAAAAAAAGATACAAAAAAAATAAAAAATCCCGGTGATCATGAGTGAGAGAGAGAGACTCACCTCAAATCTTTGAAATGAACCCCCAAGACTCTGCATTTAGTTAAACCATTGCAGTAAACTCACGAACCATTGCACTAAAGCTTACAACAAAACTCATTGACAAATGCAATGTGAATGAGCATAAGCACACCATTAAAAGAAATTAAAGTGAAGTAAACAGACCCACAAAAAAAAGAGACAAAAAATTCTTATAGATTGTAAGAGAAAAGAAGAGAAGAAGGGGGAGGCTCACCTTGAATCGATTTGGCACTTCAATGCCAAAGGAAACACAAATTTTCAAGCTATTAGAAAGATTTGAATCCATCTTTACACTTATAGTATACCTCTGTTGTGAAGGGAATCACTAATCATGCAGCTCACTATTGTGATCACATAAGGGTAAAAATCCTTACCAACCAAGTAAATATCAACAATACCCGAATTGTTCATTGTACGCATTTGAAGTTGATATTGTTTTCTGGAAAATCTGCATCATATATAGAATTGGTTATTGACTTCGTAAATCTACAAAAATACGAACAATAAAAAGTTCAGTAAAGTGTAGCAATCAATTAGATCTTATTCCTTCACTTCATGTCCATTCCTCTTCTCTTTGTATCAAAGAGGAAAAGGAGGAAACTACCATGAAGTGGAAAATTAAATATGTTGATGGGTTGGAGTGTGTCGTCGGAGTTGGTGGTGGCAGTGATGGTTCGATATACTTCTAGAGTTTCAATAAGTATCCATTAAAGCAAAATATATTTCTACAAAATTAATGCAATAGGAATAGATCAATGGTGTAGCAATTAAATCCACATTTTTATCATTCCACTGCTCAATGGTGTAGCAACTAATCACTTGCATTTCATCAAACAGGATATGTGCAAGAAGGGTAAACGAGAGTCCAAGGATTTTGAGTGAGGTGGTTGAGTGTGAATCTCTGTGTAGGTGTGTGAGAACCAGTACATCAAGGGTGGGACAAAGGGTAAGAGAGATGGTGCATTCGAATATAAGGACCACCAATTTGAGAAAATTATCAAAGCTTCAGCGTGAACCACCAACCCATCCCTCGGACTGCCTCCGATAACAGGGACTGAGTGAATAATGGCCTTTTGACACAAAATCATCCAAAGGCACCCACTACCCATTTCAGAAAGTGTGCCTCATATTTGTACATTAGTAACCCAACACTCTAGAATTTGCAGCCTTTTTTATAACAATTCACATAAGCAACCTCCGTAACGCCCAAAATTCACCTTGGACGGCATTATTATCTAAAAATTATTCACATTACGAGAACAACTAATAAAATCCATAAATAAAGATAATTTCATTCATCATCCATAATATATACAACATCATCTAAAAGAATATGTCAAACTATGACCATTACATCTAAAAGAATATGCCCAAACTATTATTTCGCAGCAAAATAAGGAAAGTATCAACATGAGTATTATCTCAACAAGAAACTCCTAGTCTAGTACATAAAAATAGCAATTCTAGATATCCCCCTTTGGATCCACATGCCTATCCATTTGAGCTTCCCAATTTACTTGCTCGTCAACTCCAAGCTTTTCCTCTAAATCGAAATCTGAAAATAAATATTGTTTGTAAGAGGTGAACACTAAGCTCTGTAGGAAAATCTTCCCAAACTTGAACAAGGTTTTGAAAACATATAAAATAAGTCGGTCTCATTTTACAAATATCATATATAACTTTTGAAAGAAAATAGTGACAGTTCATGCGATCTCAAGTTTAAGCAATATCAATAAATTAAAAGAAGAGATAAAATCAATTTCTAACAATGAGCCATTTCCAATCGTAAACCATTTCCACAACAACAACCACTACCTACAATTTGTACCATTTTCAACAATGTATATCAAACCACAACTTGTATCTTAGGTATGACGTATGACATCGTATGAATAAACACATCGAGAATATCCTGGTCCACACACACACATCCAATCCTCGCAAGGATATCAAACTTTAGGAAGTGGCGTATACCAATGCATTGACAGTGATGAATCCAACTCAGGAATAGTATACTAACCCTCAGCTTCGGTACCCGTGAGCGAATAGTGGTTTGGTCCTCCCAAGGCACCAACCCCACTAGGAGTGGTAGGAAAAATTCAAACCCGTACAAAGTAGGAAACGCATTTACCCACTCTACGATACCCAGTCAACGGCCACCCATGGTCATCCAAACATCCATAAGAGATACAATTTCTAACAATTTCTCAAATAACAAACAAATTCCAAAATTCCCAAATTTTACATGCAATATTACCATAGAACAGTTTAAGAAAGTAAGCAAGATCATCAACAATACCATTTTGTTGTTCTATACAATGCACTAAAGTTTTGACATCAAGGACAAAGGAAAAATTAAGAGAAAATTCATTTCTCTTGCAAACTAGGGTTCTAAGGTAAGAAAAAGAGATTTGATAGCTATTCCACCATAGCTTCCTTCAAAGCATGGAAATCTTTGCAAAAATATCAAGTAGTAAGGATTTTATAGCATACATATATGATTGAGACTGAAAAAAATACATATATATAAGCCCTAGCTTCAATGAATAAGAGTGGGAAGAAACCTCTACCTTGAATCAAAAGTTCCAAGCAAAGCTCAAGTTCTAGAGACTTCCTTCCTCCCTTTATCTTCTCCTAGGGTTCTAAGTGGTTTGAGGTGAGAGAATGAAAGAAAATGGCCAAAAATTTTACTGTTTACAGGGCCAAAAATTATATTTTTTCTTATAAATTAAGGTTTTGCCAAATATCTTAAATTCGATCTCTATGACTATCCTAATGTTTTTAGACGTTCCAGAATCATTTTTAATGTTATTTTAACCTAAAAAAATTTAGTTATATGATTTATCTTTATACTAAAGTAAATTTACACTCGAAACGCTAAAATTACTATTTTATTCTTCTGAATCGTTATTAATGAAGGTTTAAATTGATTGACCCATTCGAGGTCCAACATATCATCCTTGGTACTTTATTATTGCCCATTTATAACATTTGAAGGAAAGAATGCATATTCCCAAAGCTCGGCGAAACAGTTTTAAAATTTCTATTTTTTAGAAAGAGTACCGATACACTGTACCGGTATTGTATGCCCTCTGGACAGTGTGGTACCGGTACATGATATCAATATTGTTTGTCCTCTGGACAGCGTGGTACCGATACACGGTACCGGTATTGTTTGTCCGGATTTGCCTATTTCACTTGTTTTTCATTTTCAATCCATTCCAAACCCTTCCAACACCAACCCAAACTTATACAACATACATTTGTACATCAAACATAGTTGGTACAAGTTCTACTGCAAACGATTTTACATATTTACCCGAGTTTTACAATATTAGTATTTCGAAAAAGAAATGATTACTTGTTATATAAAGATAAGAGTGTGGGGAGGGGAGTTACAATCTCACTCAAAATCGCTTTGGTCTCTAAATTTCTCAATTTTTAAAGCTATTGTTGAAACAGACTCAGAAGACACCTGTTGTTTTCTGTTGAATCAAGCAGAGGACCACTTGCCTAACAAAGTCCTCATCCACAAATGCAAAGAATTGATGAAGAACAGGCAAATTGAAATTCAACATACACTTCGTGAAGGAAATCAATGTGCTAAAAAATTGATGAAGAGTTCAACCACTGGAAGATTTTGTGGAACTCACAACACTGTCTGCCCTTGGAAGATCTAACCTCATTCACTAATTCCTAGTCAAAATGTGAATTTTCAAACACAAAGACAATCACAAATTTGCAACCCAAATATAAAAAATAGAGGTTATTCATGCATATACATACAGATTTACGAAATTCTCAAACAAAAGGAGGATAGAAATATAGAAACGAACTCACAGGCTCTCAGGAACAACGGATCTTTTGCCCACAATAATCCTCCTCCTCTATATTTGCTTTTCTTCCCTGGCGACAATGGGCATATCAGTGAAAGAGAACGGTATACAACTGTACTTACACAAATATAATTTAGATAACGAACATCGTTAAAAAGAATGGTTGGATGTCTGTCTTTGGCAATTGGTGTGGATGAACCGCCTCTCCCGTTCGCCATAGTCTGCACTCTGTAGTAGAAGAAACTGTGAATTGAATTTCGGAGAATCAAATGAAGCCCTTTACCCAAGAAATGCAGCCTTGCCGTCTTAGTCTTAGGTGGTTTGTGAGGCCAGTATTATGAGTGAGATTTGAGATTGGGAAAGATTTGAGATGGATTCCATGTGATAGAGGCGTGAGAGAGAGGGAGACGCAGAAGTGAGAGAGAGAGTCCGGAGAGAGAGGCCTGAGTTGGGCGAGAAAAGGTAATTTAGTATTCATCGTTGACTGTTTGATCAAATTTTTTGAGATGATCAAAACCGTCTTTTATGTTAAGATTATGTTGTTCATTGAATGTGTTTATGTTTTGTCTCAAAACGATCTGGACCCTCTCTTTGTCTTTTAGATTCAAAATCAACTCTACTTTATTATATAGATATGTTGTATTTTATTGCAATTATTTATGTATGGTGTTTTAAACTCACAGAGAACATATTATCGGATTTATTTTGCTTTCTTTAGTGTTATTTGTTTATTGTGTTGGTTTATATATTATTATATTATATTTTAACAATATAATTGTAAAAGTAGCCCAAAATCTAGTTGTTAAAATGATATTAAAATTAATAATTAAAAAATTACAAATATGTGATATATTCCGCAACTCTACCCGAATTCTGAGTTGATTGTTTTGGACAAAATTCAGCCAGAACATTACCCTCGATTAGGTAGGCTCGGCTAAGAAATTGGCTTTTCGCAAATCATCGGGTAGTAAGATGGAATACTATAATTCCTACCTGTCGGATCGGGTGAACACCCCGTATTGATATTGTACATTACCTTTGGCTAATGTTAAGTTGGAGAAAAAAAATTTATGGCAAAGGATTGTGTGGGTTGTTCCACTGTCCACTAGACATGCATCTTCACAAATCATTTTAGAATTGAATAATTGGTAAATAAGGTTCATTCCTGAATATGTGAGATCGTACTTTAATTCTTTAGACAAATTCTCTTGAATAACAAATTGAGCTACTCGTGTTGATAACATGTTATATAACCAAGAGAATATAAGACATGGAATTTTAAAGAGATAAGGGGATTATCGAAATACTAGAGAATAAAATTTCTCAACTTGTATTTCTCAATGTACTTATGACCTAATTTTTTATAGGTCTCCAAACATAATGACCATCAAATACAATAGTAAAAGTGGTATATCAATGAGTAGGAGGTTATAGGCTAATGTACTAATACCCACTAATTCCTATTTACATAGGGTAGTAATTAGAAGGTGAAAGGACCATCAAATACAATAATAAAGGTGGTATATCAATGGTAAGGGGTTATAGGTTAATGCACTAACACCTACTAATTTTTATTTACTTGGGGTACTAATTATAAGGTTAGGGGTCATCCACTTTATATACAATATCTATATATTAGTAATTGTCCGTGCCTGAAAGGGCTATGTAATAAATAAAAAAAAAAATTACAAGCAAATGCTCATGCTTTTAGACATTATCTAACACGAAAAAAATGGTCAATCCAAAAAATTGAGAAAAGAATTGCCAACCAATATGTATCCAACATAACAAAAACTCATCAATTAAAAAAATGGAAAAAAATGCTAATCAATATAAGTCGACTATTATTTTTAAAAAATTTTGATAGTTTTCTCTAAAAACATGACCTCTAAATAATTACAATCTTTTGACCAAAATCAACACCGGCCTCCGGGCATCACTAACAGAGATCACTGCCAAGATTTTAAAAACCAGAAGGTTTACTCTAAATTATAATGAACATCAACATGCAAAAACTCTCAAACACCTGAGATCTCTCTCAAGATCCGTCAACTACTTATTCAAAGAACAAAGACCACTCTATAGCATTTTATCTAAAATGCCCTCCATAAGCTATTTTTTGTAGTTGACGTTAGGATTTCATCCCCACTTAACACCTAAATCTAACGGAAGCTATTATTTTTTCACTCTCCATGTGGAAAAACCGTCTCTTAGAGGGACTCTAGAATGTTGGTCTCAGTTCCCTCTTTTTTTTAGATGTGTACAATATACAATTTTTGAAATCCATAAGAATGGATTTTATTTAGAACTAGTAATTGCCCGTGCCTAAACGCATGGAATAATAAAAAAAGATTATGATCAATTAAAAGGCATATCAAATAACTTTGCACTGAGAACATTGAGAAATATATCTTTCATTACATCATGATCCACTATTTAATTATTAAATCACCTGTTCAGTAACACTACTACTAATAACATATTGCATGTAATTATAACTACACATATGAATCTCATATCAAAATATTGAGTTTAACAAACAAAATTTTAATAGTTAATATAAACAATCTGTTATTTAAAAAAAATCGATAGAGTTTTCTTTAAAAACATGATCCAGTACATAATATCAACTTGTGTACAATTCATAATCAAACCTACACGTAAATAAAAACTATCTTGCATCAATAATCTCATCACATCAAATATTGTTGTTACCACTATTTTTCAAGTACTGCAATATAATGACCCAAATATTTAATACCAAAAATGAATAAGATACAAATATAAACTGAACTAACACCAGACTTAAGCTGATATGAATAACTAAGTACATTCATTCACCGTGTATAAGCCAAATAATTGTCAATTAAAAAATTAAAATCCACTAAACAAAGTTGAAACTCGAGCACCGATTGATTTTCAACCTTGTTGAAATTAATTGGGGTCATTAATTTTTGATAGAAACCCAAAGTCATTGCACTCACCAACCATAATCCTACCTTAATAAAAAAATTTACTAACTACCACAACATTGACCCACTAATATTCATGCAATTAATGACCAAACAACAAACCTTTTTCCCTGGACAACACATAAACTCATAAGAAATCACACACATTTCTTATTTTATGATCCCTTAGTTATAAAAAAAATTACAGTTTAATCATCCATTTATTTTGCGTCAATGTGGATCAAGCTACGAAAGCAAGGGAATAAAAGAAAGAAATATAAAGTAAAGGAAATAAAAAAAAAGAAAGCAACTTCAACATGAATACAAATCTCATTTCTTAAAAAAAAAAATAGTGGATGAGTTCTTGATATCCAACTACTATGCAGATGAAGTGAAAAAGATACATTAAGATGGTTGTTAGCACAACTTAGTAATCAAGACAATTGCAACCGTGTAACATAGAAATAGAATTCTAGTCATGCGGTTCTACTAAATTGATTCTTCAAAGCATGTTATTATGTTAACTGTTCCTTGAATTTTCTACTCCTGCAATAAAAGAATTTCAATGAAGTTAAATCCACAACCTCTTGTCAAATATGACACTTTTATCACTCAATACAAAATCAGAGAAGATTTACTTATAATAAAAGTGAGAATCACCTTCTAAAATGAACACTTACCGTAAGTATGGTCTAATTTCGTTTTTACTCGCAAAGATTGTGCAAGTAAACCAATAATCATAACCATGCGAGTGGAAAATAAAAATCCTACCTAATAACCTACCCTAAAAAACTTTCTCGATGTAACCCCAACATTTAATGTCAACTTTCATTAATTTTTCCAATGAAACACTCCTTTTTTTTCCTTGTTTATCCAATTAGTAATCGGGTTACGTATTACACATCATCAATTTCCATAAAGTACCCAAAAAAAATGTAGTATCAAATTTTACTATTTTCAAGCAAATCCACATTAATCTACTTCAAAAGCAATCGGTAGACAACACTTGATCAAAGATTTGATTTCAATTTCATTAACAAACCCTAACTAAGTACAACATGAAAATTAATATTTCTAGTGTTTTAAAAATTACCTATCTATTCTCAAAAGAAAAAAAAAATACCTAGCACCATGAGAGTGTCGAGTGGACACGGTTGCTGCTTGAATTCAACCACCACCAAAACAACACCAAATAAAACATAAACAAAGAAACTACAATTAAGCCAATTTTTCAAGATCACTTGACACATAAATTGAGTACGAAGAAGATCAATAATATGCCTAATGTAATCTACCGGAACGCAGTATCATGTTTTATGAAGACATCAAATTGTTGATATGTATTTAGCACATTGCTTTTCCGAAGACTTTTAACACATGGGATGAAATTAGTCCCATTGGCTCATTCATTGTCTACTTCTAAAACTCACTCTATTAAAAAATTCAAGCATCAAAATTCAAAAAAGATTAATTTGCGACAACAACAACAATTCTACTTTTAACTGCTAATTGCTCAATTCAATTGCAAAAATGAAAAGAAATGAACCAAAATAAACCATGAAAGTGGAATTCAATAGGAGTATAGGACAAATTTAATCAAAACTACTACTTTACTGAATTTGGAACTAAACAAAAAGTATGATTTCATTTTCTTTGCCAAAAACTCTTATAATCCACTACAATCCCTCTGATGAATGTATTGAGTTTTTATAGGAAAACATACGCAATCAAGATAAACATGAAAAGAGAATTAGAAACAAAAAGCCCACTACCTGAAAACATTGTGAAGGAAGTGTTCCTCATGCATCCCTACATTTGATGTCATTTTTTCCTTCCATCCAACACCATACAATTCAATCACTTGTTACCCATCACCAAAATTCATCAAACCACTACAAATAGTTGATGTCCGAAAAACCCAGGCTAACAATTTTTTTTCATTTGGGTATGTTAGGCATTGATTGCATATACCCCCCAATCACATGAATTAATTCATATACAAATATTATGGAATTTAAAACGACATAGAATAAGAGCTCCCCAACTGATTTTTCCTGATTCTGAGTCTAACAAAGCACAAAAAAATTAATGACAAATGTTCACAACAACTTTCAATCAGAGATAAAAAAAATTTAAAAAAAGAGGAAAAAAATCAGAGACAAAGAGGTAGATTTAGAAAGTACTGGTAACTAATTTCCCATGATCATCAGTCCAAAACAAAGCCGGGAAAAAAAAGAAAGGATATTAAAGCTTTACAACAACATTCAATTTAGAGATTGCCAATACTCTATAAACCAGCTTCGAGAGCTTAAGAGAATCCTTGAACGACTTTCCCATGGCCACGATTCTCGAAAAATTAACTCCCATTCAACAGTAGAAAAATCCCAGAAAAAAAAAATAAAAAAGCAGAATAAAATCTCCAAGTCGGTGGAAGTATGTGAAGGATTTAGAAACCAAAAGGGTAAAGGATTTAACACTGTAGATTAACAGTCCACCAAGAAACAAACTTTCTTTTCTAACAAAGAACACACACTGATCTGATTTAAATAGAATTACAAATAAAAAATTAGTGCTAATTCATCTATTTTGGTGTGGTTTCGTGGGCTGTGGGGGTGGGTTTGATGAGTCTATGGTGAGATATTCGGTGGTGGAATTTTTTTTTTTGGGGGGGGGGGAGGGGTAATGCGGTGGTGGTAGAAAGAGAGAGGGGGAGAAGAAGAGTGGGGAGTCAGATAGAAGCGGAAGAGGAAGAAAGAGATAGATGGGGTTGCTTGGTGTTGGCGATGGGCAATGACTTGGTGTGGCAGAGGCGGTGGAGACAAAAGAGATGGAGGAAAATAGAAAGTAAAGGGTGATGAATTAACACCCAGATGGAGGAAAACACTATGTGTGTGTGTGTGTGTAGAGAGGGAGGTGAGAAAGAGAGGGGAGAGCTTACCTGGGTTAGTGGGGTGGCTGGTGAAGGTTGAGAGGGAAGAGAGAAGTCGCAAAGGAGGAGACGGCCAGAGAGAAGGAGATGAAAAGAGACGTTGGGCCCTTGGGGAGTTATGTCTAACAATTGAGTTAGGCACTGTGCAAAAGGTTTGGGCAGGATAAGTTTTTCGTGTCGAATGCATTGTCAGCCTTTGGATTAACTTGGAATAATGGAGATGAAATCTAGGCTATTAAATTAAAAGTAGATTAAATCTGAGCCATCTTTGTGCTTTCCCAAATAAATTAAAATTGGATTAAATTTTGAAGTAAAAATGGATTCAAATTGGCTTCTATCTTATTAGTATAGATACAAAAAGATATATAAACAAATAAGATACATCTCAACACAAATAATTAACTTGAAGGGATTGATTTTGGTGAGTTGGAAGGAAAGTTAATCCATCCACTTTTCCATCCTTACCAAACATGATGTTTTATTTATCCCTCCAACTTTCCATCCTTTCATTTTTCCATCATACCAAACGGAGCATAAGGCTCTCTCATCATGGAGTCAAGTTTAAGCATTTTTGATATTTTTTGCATATACATTTGTTAATTAAGAGGAGATTGTTGTTCAGAATTTTGAAGATCTCAAGCCCTAACAACCAATGGCTCCTAAAGTCTTTCTTATTTTATTTGTCATGTTTAGCTACCTTAAAATATATCAGATGAGGTGAATGGAGATAAACTCCATTCAAAACCTTAAGAACTCCTACATGGGAAATATAGAAAAAAGAGGATTTTATAAATAGAAAGCACAATAGAACATAATATGAACAACAAAACATTCTTGCCCTACTTCAAATTGGGCTCCCCAATACATTAAAATGCTAGTTCTTTTTATTAACAATTCTTCATTTACATTGTCACTATAAAAAACATTAAATCAATGGTGATCTAGATGCAACCACAAGGTGGGTGGGCTTATATAGATTCATATAGCTGAGGAAGCTAAACTATTGTGTACCAAGGTGGGTGGGCTGCTACTGACTACACCTAGGAATTGTTGCAGTTTACAATGAATGGTTTGGCAAAAGCAATTGGCAGAAGTCAGTGTTAAAAAATCTTAGATGCAACGAACTAGATTAAAAAGGCAAAAAACAAAATAGCTTGAGTCAAATATTTTCCATAAAAAGCAGCATGTGGCAGGAAAAGTGTTAAAATGGGAATTATCTTTCTGAATAGTGTTAGATCAAGAATGAGTATTGTGCTCATAGAATCAACTAAGTACTCATAGAGAATGTTGCATTCACATATATATACCACAAGGAAATGAAGTAGCAAGCAAAAACAATATTGTCAAGTTTCCACAAATAGCTGCCAATAATTTCAGAGAAAATGGTAAACACTTAAGTAAATGGTATATATGTACAAGTGCAAACACAATTAATTAAATCTATATAGTAAAGTACAGTACAATTCAAATCTCAAAAGATAAACAAAATGATTTTTGCTATTCATGGTTGAAATCTCTTTTAATTTTACTTTAAAGTTAATCCGATGGCTAATATAAACATTCCAAATTTAATAGGAAAAATAGACCCCTAAGGGTGTGTTTGTGTTAACTTTTTAAAAGTGTTTTTAATTCTTATAATTTCTCATAAATAATTTAAAACAAAAGTAGTGTTTGACACCACCCCACCACCACCACTACCGCCATCACCCCCATCGCCCCACCACCATCACTACTACCACCATCAGCCCCATTGCCACAATAATGTGCTATTGAGGAGGTAATATTATGTTCAATGAAGGTTGTTTATCGTACAATGGAAAGCCTCATCATTGTATAAAGTTGAAATGTAGAACAACATATGAAGAATTGTTGAGAACTATGTACACGATAATGCAGCTGGACAATTCAACATCGCGACTACAACTAATTTGTCGATTTCCAACATTTTTGGGGAATTGCATGCAACAGTACGTAGAATTTGAAATTAAAAATGATGACGGTGTCGCGGTGATGTTGGATGTTGTATTTGAGAACCAAGTACTGAATAGTATTGACTTGTACATTCAAGCAGAGTACATCCAACAGTTTCCTCAGCCAATAGTGAATGACTGTGGCCCATATATCCAAATGCTTACACAGGAGAGCATCAATCCCTGTCCCAGTTCATCTGCGCTTGTTAACTCTTACTATGTTGAAGAGAGCAGTCAATATGAACACGACTTTATGGGGGACGATACTTTTGCAGTAGAGTTTAATTCGGGCCATGAAATTTTGGAGGCTGAACCTTATGTGCCAGAATTGCATATAGGGCCTATTACGCAAACGTTGATGTTTTTGGGATACACCACATGTTCATCGAATGTTGGTATCCAATCCCAAACTGAAAAAAGGATCGATGTCATTCAAAATTTAGTTCATTTAGATGGTGATGTGTTTGCGACGAATAGAATGTGTGTAGTCGATCGTGTGAAAGACACATACAATGAGGACGAGGAGATTACATTGCTGGACAATGTGAAAAACATTAATGATGATGGTGACATAAATGGCCCATCAGTTATAGTGGAAGACACTATTCGTATGCATGAGCCATCGTCCACCATCTTCACCAATGCTGAACTTCCCCAAATGTCTGTCTCCATCAATCAAACAAGAGCTCCATTGTGGGATCCTGATCAGACTGAGTTATTCATCATCCTAATCTTCAAGGGTAAACTGGAATTGCAAGATACAGTGAAGATTTATTCAATAAATAATCATGTCCAATTCGAGGTTGTTGAGAGTGAAAAAAATTATTAGTTTTGCGGTGTAAAAAATACTAGTTTAGGTGCAAGTGGAGACTTCATGCTTGTCAAAAGAAAACACANCAAGGAAATGAAGTAGCAAGCAAAAACAATATTGTCAAGTTTCCACAAATAGCTGCCAATAATTTCAGAGAAAATGGTAAACACTTAAGTAAATGGTATATATGTACAAGTGCAAACACAATTAATTAAATCTATATAGTAAAGTACAGTACAATTCAAATCTCAAAAGATAAACAAAATGATTTTTGCTATTCATGGTTGAAATCTCTTTTAATTTTACTTTAAAGTTAATCCGATGGCTAATATAAACATTCCAAATTTAATAGGAAAAATAGACCCCTAAGGGTGTGTTTGTGTTAACTTTTTAAAAGTGTTTTTAATTCTTATAATTTCTCATAAATAATTTAAAACAAAAGTAGTGTTTGACACCACCCCACCACCACCACTACCGCCATCACCCCCATCGCCCCACCACCATCACTACTACCACCATCAGCCCCATTGCCACAATAATGTGCTATTGAGGAGGTAATATTATGTTCAATGAAGGTTGTTTATCGTACAATGGAAAGCCTCATCATTGTATAAAGTTGAAATGTAGAACAACATATGAAGAATTGTTGAGAACTATGTACACGATAATGCAGCTGGACAATTCAACATCGCGACTACAACTAATTTGTCGATTTCCAACATTTTTGGGGAATTGCATGCAACAGTACGTAGAATTTGAAATTAAAAATGATGACGGTGTCGCGGTGATGTTGGATGTTGTATTTGAGAACCAAGTACTGAATAGTATTGACTTGTACATTCAAGCAGAGTACATCCAACAGTTTCCTCAGCCAATAGTGAATGACTGTGGCCCATATATCCAAATGCTTACACAGGAGAGCATCAATCCCTGTCCCAGTTCATCTGCGCTTGTTAACTCTTACTATGTTGAAGAGAGCAGTCAATATGAACACGACTTTATGGGGGACGATACTTTTGCAGTAGAGTTTAATTCGGGCCATGAAATTTTGGAGGCTGAACCTTATGTGCCAGAATTGCATATAGGGCCTATTACGCAAACGTTGATGTTTTTGGGATACACCACATGTTCATCGAATGTTGGTATCCAATCCCAAACTGAAAAAAGGATCGATGTCATTCAAAATTTAGTTCATTTAGATGGTGATGTGTTTGCGACGAATAGAATGTGTGTAGTCGATCGTGTGAAAGACACATACAATGAGGACGAGGAGATTACATTGCTGGACAATGTGAAAAACATTAATGATGATGGTGACATAAATGGCCCATCAGTTATAGTGGAAGACACTATTCGTATGCATGAGCCATCGTCCACCATCTTCACCAATGCTGAACTTCCCCAAATGTCTGTCTCCATCAATCAAACAAGAGCTCCATTGTGGGATCCTGATCAGACTGAGTTATTCATCATCCTAATCTTCAAGGGTAAACTGGAATTGCAAGATACAGTGAAGATTTATTCAATAAATAATCATGTCCAATTCGAGGTTGTTGAGAGTGAAAAAAATTATTAGTTTTGCGGTGTAAAAAATACTAGTTTAGGTGCAAGTGGAGACTTCATGCTTGTCAAAAGAAAACACACGGGATGCTTCAAAATACCAAATATGAAGGCTCACACACTTGTCTGAATGTGTCAGCTACCCAGGACCATGTGCAATTAGATTCTCAATTAGTTGCACACCAAATAAAAGACCTCGTGAGGCTTGATCCATCCCTGTAGGTTGCTGTGATAATAAAACACATTTCCAATGTGTATAAGTATGAGATTTTGTATAGGAAAGCATGGAAATCAAAACAACGTGCGATAGCTATGATTTTTGGTGACTGGGATGAATCATATTCTATTTTTCCAAAATTTCTTGGTCGACTACAAAAGTATAATTAGAGCACAATAGTTAGATGACAGTTGGCCGACCTTGGAAATGGGACGACTGTCTTTGACATAGTCTCTTGGGCATTTAAATTGTGTATTGACAGATTTTGACACTATTGTCCACTTATAAGTATTGATGCCACATTCATGTACGAGAAGTACAAGGGGAAGTTGTTTATTGCTACGGGTCTCGATGGAAATCATCAGAATTATCCTCTTGCCTTTGCAATCGTCTATGAGGAAAGTATAGATACATGGGGTTGGTTTCTTTGGAGACTCAGATACGATGTTGTCGGTGACCGTTCGGACATATGCCTGCTATCTGATTGCTAGCAAGGTATAATTGAATCAGTGGCTACTCATGGTTCCGGCTGGTAAACACCGTATCCATACCATCGATTTTGCTTACAACGTGTCCACAGTAACTTCAAAAGTAAGTTTCATAACTCTCATCTTAAATGTCTGGTTTAGGATGCTAGTACTGCACATTAATTTTTCAAGTATGACAAGATTATAGTGAAAATCAAAGAACTCAACCCATTCGCAGTTCGTTGGTTTGGTCAGATGCCAAAAGAGCAGTGGGCACTTGTACATGATGGTGGAAGACTTTATGGAGTCATGACAACCAACACTTCTGAGATGTTCAACTGTGTATAAAAAAAACAAGACATTTACCAATCACATCATGAGTTGAAACAATATTTTACAAGGTTGTTCAGTATTTCAATGGCAAGCATTGTTCGGCGTCAGATAGCTAGTGCACGTTCACACCTCATGCTGTGGAGAAGATTTCGTATGTTTCCATCAAAAAAGTCGCTCAAAATGTTACTAATTTAGTCGAATCACCGGGGAGGCTTATGTGGTCACTAAAAATGGTAATGCACAGGTACTAAACATTTTAGACCACACATGTTCATGTGGGAAGTGGAACACCTATAAAATGTCATACTCTCATGCGATGAACTTTTTTCAAAGAGGCATTTAGACTCGTGGTAGTATGTTGATGAGATATACACTGTTGTTGCCCATGATGCTGTTTGAGCCGCTGAATTTCATCCACTGCATCATGCTGACTATTGGGATTTGTGCACTGGTCCAAAAGTCTGTCTTAATTTGAATCTACTACGCATGAAGGGTCGTTCCCAATCTACTTGCATTCGAAATGAAATGGACATACCATAGGGCCATAGTATGTATCAATGTAGATTGTGTGGTCTACCAGGACACGATCGATGCACATGCCCATCAAGAACTGTAGAAGATGTGCATAGGTGTCAGTGAATATAGATTCTAATGTAATGTGTGGTTGCAATAAATGAACTCTGTTCATCTGAATAACTATGTTCACATTTTGTAACGATAAAAATGTAGTAGTTGTGTTTATGTAATTACATCGTTGTTTGTTATTTTCTACCAATATTCACATTTTATAATTATTGCAAATACTTAATTCAACTGAACTATGTCTACATCCTAAGGAGATTCTTGACCATCATGATCCATTACCTAGGGGTCCGTTGGGGTGAAGGTGTGTAACAATGAATTAATAAGACGATAGCAATGAATACTTTTCACCAATGATCGAAATGAATTATTTTCTGTGTTGTAGGTGGAATGTGCGTATCACATCATATGTACACAGCCCTAGACACATCCTCAGACATTATAGAGATCAGCTAGATCAAATGCGCGATGAGTAGGTTCAATTTGTACACCAACATAGCCTATATTATAATGTCAAAAGTTTTTAGAATAACATGTAAATTGAGTATTTGTTTTATTGTGGATTGTGTGGATGCCATATACTACAGAGGTCATAGCAAACTTACCGACATACTGCACTATTGGGAAGGACGTGTGGATGGCGCGTGCACCACTGATATGCTTTGCATTAGTAGAGTGACATTTTCTGATCGTGTCATGCGCCAGTTTGAATTGAGACGGGGTATCCTTCAGCCATGCAACATTGGATTTGCTCTTCATGCTACGAATTGACGCGACAAGGGTGGTTATAACTAGAGTATTATACATCAATCATCCGTAAATGTCTGGACCCACTGTGACCGATATGAGTTTTTGTGTGTACATGGTTTGGTACGGCCGTATCACTCGACGATTGATCAGACCTCCAATAGATACTCCACATATCAGATTCCAACCCATGGGTAACATAGTTGACATTTTGGTAAGATAATAGCTAAGTGCATTTGTCATTATAAGCATGATTTACAAATACATAATTGATATTATTCTAATGTAAGTGCTTTTTACATTTACAGGAGCGTACACTTGTTCAGATTCACCAGATCGTACAAAATGTCCTTGAGGATGGTACAGACGCAACACATACACAGGCATTACAGACCGCCCGATCTTTTGGCTTCACTTGCCTCGAGGCAGTTCAAGAGGACCATCGTCTCCATCGTACCATCCATGCTGAGCCTCTACATATACCACATACTGCATTGTGTGTACCGCCCGATGTACCTACACAGCCTCATGGTATTGTTATATGACGACATAGACCTCCACGTCAATGAACTGATATTCAAGTAGATGTCGGTGTCGACATAGTACCAGGGTTGAGTGTAGTAGAGTCTACAACAAGACCTACTGGACCTCAGCATCCACAGACACCGCCCCTTAGTACGTGTAGATACACTATCTACATCAAGTCTCCACCATACATCAACACATACTGCACCCCATCCACCACCATTGACTGAGACCTCGACACTATCTAAGTACCTCGCAGGGCATGTTTCCCCTATGGTAGGACCAGACACATACACATCAGATGCTTCATGAGTCACATTACCCAACAAGTCTATCTGTCACGAGGCATTGATGACATCACCTCTGACAGATGTTCAAATTTGACAACCATCAGATGAGGTCATGCATGGTCATGGTATAGGACTTGCTATGACCCCCACAGCTGTATATAGGCCACGGTAGTGTGCTACAACTCCACTTGCCCATCTTATTTCATTAGTTTGAGGTCGAGGTCAAGGTGACAGATTTTGAGGTATTAGAGGCCGCAGTGGTAGAGGATGGGGTGGTCAAGGCAAAAGCAGATGCAGAGGCGGAGATAGTATTCCAGTCAGAGATCAGGTGTCACAGGTGATCGATGGAGAGTCGTCACAGTTAGAGGAATGGCATCCGAAATGGCTTGGGAAGAAGCCATCTTGTGGCACTTAGTGTTATCATGATTTATCATTTTTTGATATTTATTTTCACATGTATATTATAGAGTAGTTTCTATGTATTGTTGTTGGTTGTGTGGTGGGGTGTTTGTGGTGTTATGATTGGGTGTTGGTAGTGGTGGTTGTGGTGCATATGACGTTGTGGTTGTGTTGTTGTTTTGATATTGTGCATACAAGACAAAATTATTTTGGTATGACAGAGATTTAAGGGAAACTCTGCCGAATTTTTTTAAAATTCAATATGTTTAAAGTCAGTATTTACAATACATACTTAATTCCAACATGTAGTTTTTATTGTTTTCAAATATATATGTATTTTCTATATTTTGTATGCATTGTTATGTTTAGCGTTGTNTTCTAATGTAAGTGCTTTTTACATTTACAGGAGCGTACACTTGTTCAGATTCACCAGATCGTACAAAATGTCCTTGAGGATGGTACAGACGCAACACATACACAGGCATTACAGACCGCCCGATCTTTTGGCTTCACTTGCCTCGAGGCAGTTCAAGAGGACCATCGTCTCCATCGTACCATCCATGCTGAGCCTCTACATATACCACATACTGCATTGTGTGTACCGCCCGATGTACCTACACAGCCTCATGGTATTGTTATATGACGACATAGACCTCCACGTCAATGAACTGATATTCAAGTAGATGTCGGTGTCGACATAGTACCAGGGTTGAGTGTAGTAGAGTCTACAACAAGACCTACTGGACCTCAGCATCCACAGACACCGCCCCTTAGTACGTGTAGATACACTATCTACATCAAGTCTCCACCATACATCAACACATACTGCACCCCATCCACCACCATTGACTGAGACCTCGACACTATCTAAGTACCTCGCAGGGCATGTTTCCCCTATGGTAGGACCAGACACATACACATCAGATGCTTCATGAGTCACATTACCCAACAAGTCTATCTGTCACGAGGCATTGATGACATCACCTCTGACAGATGTTCAAATTTGACAACCATCAGATGAGGTCATGCATGGTCATGGTATAGGACTTGCTATGACCCCCACAGCTGTATATAGGCCACGGTAGTGTGCTACAACTCCACTTGCCCATCTTATTTCATTAGTTTGAGGTCGAGGTCAAGGTGACAGATTTTGAGGTATTAGAGGCCGCAGTGGTAGAGGATGGGGTGGTCAAGGCAAAAGCAGATGCAGAGGCGGAGATAGTATTCCAGTCAGAGATCAGGTGTCACAGGTGATCGATGGAGAGTCGTCACAGTTAGAGGAATGGCATCCGAAATGGCTTGGGAAGAAGCCATCTTGTGGCACTTAGTGTTATCATGATTTATCATTTTTTGATATTTATTTTCACATGTATATTATAGAGTAGTTTCTATGTATTGTTGTTGGTTGTGTGGTGGGGTGTTTGTGGTGTTATGATTGGGTGTTGGTAGTGGTGGTTGTGGTGCATATGACGTTGTGGTTGTGTTGTTGTTTTGATATTGTGCATACAAGACAAAATTATTTTGGTATGACAGAGATTTAAGGGAAACTCTGCCGAATTTTTTTAAAATTCAATATGTTTAAAGTCAGTATTTACAATACATACTTAATTCCAACATGTAGTTTTTATTGTTTTCAAATATATATGTATTTTCTATATTTTGTATGCATTGTTATGTTTAGCGTTGTTCTCCATTTCAATGGGTAAAATAACATAAGACAACAAACAGTACATTATATTTTAGCACATCACAATGACAATACAGATAAACTACAACAACATAGTAGTACAAACATATAAGTATGATTATAACAAACGCCACACATTATTACATCCCCTGGAGGATAAACCAACATATGCGTATATGTTTATTGATCAAGAAATCTTCATCATGAGAAACTTTCTTTGTCCAACATTTCAACATCGGAAACACATCCTCCTTTCGTAGACAACTGTAAGCACAAACGTGCTTCCTCAAACAAACCTTTCTACAGAACGGTCGTCTACAATTCGGCAGAGGTTGTACCGAGTTTGTCGTATTGCCATATGGTTGTTTTCGGCACGAATACGCTACAACTCATCTTCCAACTGTTGTGATGTTTCAATAGACATATTAATGAAAATTTGTCGCGGCCTGCGAATGTTACAAATGCATAAATCTTCACTTAGAACTTCTCACTCATTCAAACGATTTTGTCATTCCTCCCTTATTCTATTCACTGACCTTTATGAAAAACATAAACGAGGATTAGAGGATACAAGAATTCATCCTTTAATGCCCAATGATAGCCCATGGTTTCAAACACTAAGCATGGACTGTAACTCATGTTTGCAGTTGGTAAGTATGGTAAGCGAGCAACACACACAATCAATTTATGGTGATATTGTGATGGTATTCGTAGTAACTGTTTAGCCAACTGTGGATAAATTTTTTGTTAAATATAATGATTTGACAAATCATGCAACACTTCTAATTTGTCTCACCATTGAATGAAGCATATCATTATTAGTGTCAAGCCGTCAATGGTACTTTAACACAAGACTGTTTGCATGTTGGTATCAGTGTTATGTCATCAGCGTCTGTTTTAGCATAACACTGTATCAGTGTCTAGTCGCTATCATTGTTCACTCCTCACTGTATCTTCATTGCAATATGTTTTTATTCAGTTCACTGAATGTAATATTAAAATAAGTTACGATCCTATTTAAATATAGCTACTTAACTGCAGTGTAAACCCTACATACACTATAATTTCAACAACATCCGCAAATGGGTCTTCAAGCCAACCTAATGATGACTCATTCCAAACCAACCGTCATCATGAAACTTTTTTTTTCATTCAGTTCACCAAAACCCGATAATTACATAGATCCCATTGGAGTAACATGGAATAAAAAATTACGTTCCTTTAAAAATGAACCAATCAACATTCATAACCCTTTCATCAAAGTTGGTCATGTGATGATTGGACCTGCAACCTTTGTTCCACCTCTAGAGTTTTATTATCACCTACCAGGACCAAGTTAGTTGAAATCTAATTTCAAGTGCTGTGAACTTGAGGTATATTGCCGTTTGAACAAGTATATTGTCGTTGTGAACTTGAAATCAAAATGCCTCTTTGAAAAAAGTGTCATCGCATGAGAGCATGACATTTTATAGGTGTTCCACTTCCCACATGAACATGTGCAATCTAAAATATTTAGTACTTGTGCATTACCTTTTTTAGTGACCACATATGCCTCCTCGGTGATTCGACTGAATTAGTAACATTTTGATCGACTTTTTTGATTGAAACATATGACATCTTCTTCACTACGTGAGGTGTGAACATGCACCTGTTATCCAATGTCGAATCACGTCTGTCATTGAAATACTGAACAATCTTGTAAAATATTGTTTCAACGCATGATGTGATTGGTAAATGTCTTACTTTTTTTAATATACAGTTGAACATCTCAGAAATGTTGGTTGTCATTACTCCATAACGTCTTCCACCGTCATCATGTGCAAGTGCCCACTGCTCTTTTGGTATCTAATCAAGCCAACGAACTACGAATGGGTTGAGTTCTTTGATTTTCGCTATAATCTTGTTATAATTTCGAATTTGATGTGCAATATCAGCATCCCATACCAGACGTTTAAGATGAGAGTTATGAAACTTACTGTTGAAGTTACTGCAGACATGTCGTAAGTAAATCGATGGTATGCATATGGTGTTTGCTAGCCGGAACCATGAGAGACCACTGATTAAATTATACCTTGATGGTGGTTAGATAACAGGCATATGTCTGGACAGTCACCGACAACATCGTGTTTAAGTCTCCAAAGAAACCAACCCCATGTATCTATACTTTCCTCATAGACGATTGCAAAGGCAAGAGGATAAATCTAATGATTTTCATCGAGGCCCGTAGCAATTAACAACTTCCCCTTGTACTTCCTGTACATGAATGTGGCATCAATGCTTATAAGTGGATGACAGTGTTGAAATCCATCAATACACGATTTAAATGCCCAAAAGACTGTCAAAGATAGCCATCCCATTTCCAAGGTTGGCCAACTGCCATCTGACTATTATGCCCTGATTATACTTTTGTAGTGCACCAAGTAATTTTGACAAGTAAATTATGATTCATCTTAGTCACCAAAAATCATAGCTATCGCATGTTTGGATTTTCATGCGTTTCTATACGAAATCTCGTACTTATACACATTGGAAATGTGTTTGATTATCACAGTAACCCTCAGGGATGGATCGGCCCTCATGAGGTCTTTTATTTGGCGTGCAACTAATTGAAAATCTAATTGCACATGGTCCTGGGTGGCTTACACATTCAGACAAGTATGTGGGCCTTTATATTTGGTAATTTGAAACATCTCATGTGTTTTCTATTGAAATGCACGAAGCACCCGAACTAGTATTTTTTCCACCACAAACCCAATAACCTTTTTTTCACTCTCAACAACCTCGAATTGGACATGATTGTTGATTGAATAAATCTTCACTGCATCTTGTAATTCTGGTTTACCCTTGAAGATTAGGTTGATGGATAACTCAGGCCGATTAGGATCCCATAATGGAGCTCTTGTTTGATTGGTGGAGGCAGACAGTAGGGTAAGTTTAGCATTGGTGAAGAAGGCGGATGATGACTCATGCATACGAATAGTGTCTTCCACTATAACTGATGGCCCATTTATGTCACCGTCATCATTAATGTTTTCCACATCGTCCAACAATTTAATCTCCTCTTCCTCATCGTCTATGTCTTTTGCACGATCAACTGCACGCATTCTATTCCTCACAAACATTTCACCGTCTGAATGAACCAAATTTTGAATGACATTGGTCCTTATTTTAGTTTGGGATTGGATACCAACATTCGATGAACATGTGATGTATACCAACATCGATATTTGCATACTAGGCCCTATATGCAATTCTGGCACATAAGGTTCAGCCCTCGAAATTCCATGGCCTGAATTAAACTCTACTGCAAAAGTATCGTCCTCCATAAAGCCGTGTGCATATTGACTGCTCCCTTCAACATAGTAAGAGTTAACCAACGCAGGAGAATTGGGACAGGGTCATAGTCATTCACCATTGGTTGAGAAAACTGCTAGATGTCCTCTGCCTGAATGTACAAGTTAATACTATTTAGTGCTTGGTTCTCAAATACAACATCCGACAATGCCGCGACACTGTCATCATTTTTAATTTGAAATTCTACGTACTGTTGCATGCGAATCCCCAAAAATGTTGAAAACCGACAAATTAGTTGTAGTTGTGATGTTGAACTGTCTAGCTGCATTATCGTGTACATAGTTCTCAACAATTCCTCACATGTTGTTCCACATTTCAACTTTATACATGGCTGAAGCTTTCCATTGTACGATAAACAACCTTCATTGTATATAATATTACCTCCACAATAGCACATTACTGTGGCGCATCTCCTCGACATTTTATACCTTCAATATAAAATATTATATAAAATAATTTCCATCTTTTAATTACTGGATTGGATCGCATGACATATTTTACTTTTACACCTATTAACATACTTAGAAAGTGAAATCATAAAAGGTTACTTTCTAAATTTCCTACAGTGTAAGTGCCTCTGGGTTGCTATGTTTAACACACGCAAAAATTGCAATCCAACTACTCTTACTCAAGCATCTAGGGCAGTGCTCCAGAAAATTAACAACTCTCAATTTAAAGCCTAGTATGATATTTATGCAATGTTATGAAATGGATTTTGGCAGGTTATGTTTGTATAGGAATCTAAGGAGAGTGAACCTAGCTAGCTTGGTTCTATGCATATTATGTATTTCTCTTGTATATTATAGTTGACAATTTATACTACTTAACAATTTGTATGCTATTGGGATCAGTCAGGACGAAACCTCATTGGTCCATGCTTTGTTCTAGTATATGGATTGATAGGCAAAGGATTAGTGTGTGCCATATGAAAAATATAAATTAGTGGTATAAATTTTTTATTGTTATTCATATTTTCCATGGGTTGGAGTAGATTCTAATTAATCACCCTAAATACATTTGACCTATCTCCAAAAAATGAATGCATGACATTACACCACACACGTGATTTAGTATAAATATTGGTAGTGTAAACTTGAAAAAGTGATGCAAAAATATTGCATTTGTAAAACCTCGGTAAATTTGAACTTTTTTTAAAAAAGGATAAAATGGTAATTTATCACTATAATGCGGGATTAATTTTTTTTTTTTTATAGAACTCGAATGACACAACGGATCTCACCATTGGATTCGTATCGTGAAATTGAGTTGCCCAACCAATTTTCATCAAATTCTGAGATAATCGGATTTTTCACGCTTTATGAGACAACTGGGAGTCAGATGAACTCACTCACGTCCCCAAAAATGAAAATTATAAAATTTTCTTATAATTGAAGGAAAATTCAAATAAAATTAATTTGAACTTAAACCGTGACAGAATTAAGTCGTTTTGGAACAAAAACGAACCCGAAAGTAGGAAACGTGCGGTGCGATGTGGGCTACGCAATTAAAAAGTATAAATAGAGGCTAAATATCTGATTATTCAGATATTTCTCTCCCCAAGTCTGCTGGTTCACGTTGGAAGAAGTAGAAGAGAAGAAAACAAAATTATTTTACCTTTCTCCTAGCAATCTACAGAGTTCCGTTGGTCGGAATCGCTTGGACCAAAAGTTAAAGTTGGTCACCATGACGGGGGCTAAACCTACGTACCAAGAACGAAGAATTTCACCGAAGATCCAAGGAGAGGATTTTGTGAAATCAAGAGTTTTGGGGCTTGGGAGGTGTTCTTGAAGCTTTCTCCTTTTCATTTACACTCAAAGAGGTAGCGTTCCTCCTACTTTGGTTCATTCTTACCTAGAATGTCCTATGGAATGGGTAAAAGGTATATAATAACTTAGGTTGCTTGACTATGGTTATGGAAATGAGGAAATGAGTATGGAATTGGCCTAGACTAATTCCTAGTTGAGTTTGGCATAGAAAATTCACTTGTGTGATCCCTTGAAACTTGACATTATTGGACATATTATGTATTTCTATTGTGTCTTATTGTGATGTGGGCAAATTTATGTGATAACATGAATTGGTTGCCTTGTAGGTGTTTTGCTAAATGCCTTTGTGAGAATTTAGTTGTTATGACATAAATTATGTATAACAAGCTTGCAAATTGTTGAATGAATTGGTATGTGTTGTTAATATGTTAACATCATGATAAATTGTGGTATTTATATGCTTATGATAGAAATTGTCATGGTTAGTTGCTCTTATGACATTTTTTACATATGGAGCATAACATTGATAGTGCAATGGAGCATTATATTGCATTTGCACGAGGGAAACACATCCATGGGCATGAGTGTGGGTGTGTGTGTGCATGGTTGCATCAAACATCATACTTGGTGATTGATGATGGGCTCGAGAAAGTTGGATCTAACTGAGTCGCATGGTTGCATGAAAGAAAAAAAACTTGTGTCGGCTGTTGCAAGAAGGGATAGATCCTCCTTTGGGTGAAAGACCCGACCACATGGTTTATACATTTCCCGACGGTGAAATTCCAGAAAAGTGTAATGGCGTACGGAGCCAGCGGTGTGATTCCAGAATCCGATACCCAACAAAGACACATGATTTTGTTTTACAAATGGTCATTCGATGTGTATCATCCAACAAAATTTGGTTTTATAAACACATGACCTTTATTTCAAAATGATCATTGGATGAAATTCATCAATGATAGATTTACTTCACACGTGCATTGCATTGTGATGTGGGAGTCGGTGAGGACTTGGGTTTAAAAGGCATAAGTGAGTGTTATCTCATATCATGACATGACATGGTTGAAAATTCCATCTTGAATGACATGTTCTTGTATGGAATGAATTATGATTGTTGATTGTTAAATGTGCACATTTCGTATGCATCTAGGGAGAGAGTAGCCTCTGTAGGAAATACTCTACTGGGCTTGACTCACCCTATACTGGAAAACGTTTCAGGTGCGAGGTTCACACTGGCAGAGGACTCTCATTCGGGGCCTCAAAGATGAAGAAAAGCCGACTTGTGGCTTTTGTAGCACATTTTGTGTAATCTTCGTAAAAATTATGTTTGTGAGCAAGTAATCGTGTAAATGGATTGCAATAGAACTTGTACATATCAAGTTTTATGTGATAAACATAATTATACATGTTTTGGATGATGTTAGAATGGTTTTGAATGGATTAGAAATGAGAAGTAAGTGAAATAGGCAAAAGTGGGCAGAGAGTACCGGCACAAGGGGTTCCAGTGAGTTAACGGTACCGATACAAATTTTCTAGTGGGTTGACAATACCGATACAGTCTGGTCCAGAAGGCAAAGAGTACTGGTACATCGTATCAGTACTAATTTTTCAGAAGGCTCACAGTACCGGTACTCTTTCCAAAATTTTAAAATTTTAAAACTACCTTGCCAAGCTTTTGGGCTATGGGTTCTTGGGTTTCAAGGATATAAATGGACTATAATGGAGTATGAATTGTGGTACATTCCACCACAATTGGATCAAAGGATAAAATGAACATGAGTTTTACATGTGGTTCATAATCTCGATAAAGAGGATGTTATCAGCGTGGAATTAAGTTGTGAGACTATCACGGGTATTTCTACAGGTTGACAATTGGTCAACGATTAATAAATGACCCCCGATTTTAGGGGCGTCACAACATTACTGTACATGCTTTTAAACACATACATATTCAACTATGTGGAGAAATTTATCAAAATTCACAAGAAAAACAAATTCAACAAAAGAAATAAATTGAACTAATTATTGAAACTATATTGGGCATTTTAGAATTCAACAATTTAAATTATAACCTTTGTAACATCTTCACAATGGTTATTAACTGAATTTCAACTGTAATATGGAATAGAAGCACATATCAATATTCCGAATGCACAAAAAACATAATTTAATTCAAAAAATAGCATTCGGTATATATTGCATGGATGCAGTTCAAATTAAATTTTTGAATAAATATCAATCCTCAAAATACCTTCACACAGTAAATTACTAAAGTAATGATACAGTTTTGAATTTCTGATGCAGTATGGCTGCAGTTCGAGCAAGCAACAGTACGGGGATTTCTGAATTTAAATTACTCGAGGAAGCAACAGTATGGGGATTTTTGATTTACACTTGGGGATTTCTGAATTCAAGAGTGATGGGGATTGGGAAATGGGGATATTTTTTTAAACATTGGAATTTCCTGAATTAGACAGTCAGATGTAGCGTACTTGGTTAAATAGAATGTCTTATGTTCAACACGTGAATCCCTGTCTTCTCCTTACTTTATACCTAGCTCATGGGTGTGCACCATTCCACTACACGATTTGACAAAAGATTGAGTAAGCTAGGCCTATTAAGAATCTCATAACTGCAATTAGGGCTCAATAGCAAGTCAGGCAAATCTCACGTTTCGAATCTTGCAGAAGATTAGTTGTCTTCTTCGAACAACCTTAGGGCTATGGTCAGTTAGGGTATGTGAATTTTAAGAGCTGAGCGTAGGGGAAGAAAAAATCAAACATAAGAGGAAAGGGGCCCTGGTGGGAGAAGAGAGGGAGAGGGAACCAATGCACAAAGAAGATAGGGAAAGAGCTCTAAGTTTGAATGTTAGAGAGGAGAGAGGAGAGAAAGGGAAACTTGTAAAATAACAAAAAGGGGGCCCTGGTGAAATATGCAAATGAAAGTGGATTTATTATATCCACATCATTTTATAAAGCAGATTCCATAAATCCGCTTTCTATCTGAAAATCCATTTGATTATTTATCTAAAAGGCAGATTCAAGAAATACGTTTTCAAAGATAAAGTCATACTTAGTAATTCCGCTTTCATATGAAGTCAGATTTGTTGATTTTGTTTTTAAAAAGTGTCGTAGATTGGTAAATAAGTTCTAAACAACTGCATTTTGGTAATAAAGTTGTAAAACAACTGTACTTTGGTAATATATTCTTGATTTCTTGGTGCTCTAGTTTGTTGGATATGTCCTTTGACTAGGTTTTTGGTGTTTTGATTGAGGGTAGTTTCGTAATTTTAGTATAAACAGATATACGATGGTTGAGGAGGTGGAGGGGGTGCTGAGTATTGATGTTCTTACTCTCGGGTATAATAGCAGTGGAGATGTATAGTTGCTTTGTGGAGCATACACATGGTAGAAGTATGGCTTTTTTTGGTTTTTTCTTCACTATTATCATTAGGTAATTCATTAAAGTTAAAACATGAACCAATTACTATTTTCCCGATTTTTAATTTTACATCTTCTCTATGGTAATACTAATTTACAAGCTATCATTATTTACATATAATTGAAATTTGAACTTTAACTTTTCAATGTAAAAGCATATTTACAAAACAAACTTTCAATTAAAATAATATTTTATATATAATATAGATGTTTTTTAGTTACTATAGCTTTATGTGTAAAGTGTTAGAAGCCTGAGGCTGGTGAGGGGGAAGCTTCTCTAATTCCTAAGATCCGAAAAAGGACAGAAAATTCCAATCTCAAGAATCCATTATTAGCTAGCTGATAGTCTGAACCTGCACAACAGAAAAGCACCAATTTGTAATGAACAAGTAATAACAGTCATCAATTGATATGGTAGTGGGCCCCAACAAAGTCCAATAGGATTAGTATGGACAATAGTGCCACAGTAGGTACCTAATGTCGTATGAAACATGCAGCACTGCAAAAGGGCGAAACACACCCTCATTACACCAAAAGTGATAAAATGGATCCTCGACCAAGAATGGACAAGAGTAGCACTACGAAAGTCAAGGATTACCTTGGCGTGACTTGTCTCCCCCACTGTGGAGATAAGACACAGAACTGATACTTGACAGTTGATAGAATTATTATCTTCAACCTTTTTGACACCATTGCTCGACTAACCAAGCAGACTAAAAGGAAGGGTCCCCACCTAGAGATGGGGCAATATGGCCTTCTCTAAGGTTCTCACTATCTTTGTTAAGCTACACGTGTCAATATTTGATGAGTGTGTTATGACTAGGATGTGTGTGGTGTGTGATTAGTAGATAACTAGACTAGAAGCCATTAGAAAAATAGGAGAAGAAGAAAGTGATGTTGGCTGCAGCAAAGGGAGGGAAGTCGAAAGTAAAGGAAGATAAAAATAAAGAAGAGAAAGGAGGGTTAACGGAAACCATGTGTTGTTTGGTGTAAATCCAAAGGTGAGAAAGTTTTATAATTGCTAGTTTGCCTTTAAGAAACATCAACTGAATTTGGGCATGTTAGGGTTCATATTTTTTATCCAAGTAGTTAGAAGTTATAGTTATGCTTTTATCTTCTTATTGTAATTAGAACTAGATTTGATCTTGGAATCAAGATTTATTGGTTTAAATTGCTAAGTTGGTGTTTAGTTATTTGAAATTATAGCATAAGTTTGTGGAATTCCTAAAGTGTTTAGCTGCTGGAATTTCAACATATTTATGATGGAATTATTAAAAATAATTTTAATAATTGTGGTGAAGAAGTTTGATGTTGTAGGAAGGATTAGAAATTAGTTTGGAAAGGTGTACAAGAGAATAGAAAGTTGGTGGTCAATTATGATTTTGACAGACAATTTGGATAGTCTGTGAGAAAAATATGATAACTCTCTCTCAAAAATTTGGATTCGTGCACCATTTTTTCTTTTGGTAAAACATAGACTCATAGATCTTTCTAACCATATATAGTATACGACCTAATTCTATTTTTATGAAATTTGACATATGTTTAAAGTCACGTGAAAATATGCGATTGATGAAAAATAATAAATTTAATACCTTTTTAAACAAATGAGCATAATTCTTCGCATGAAACTCCAATTTTAACTCATGACCTATCACTGCAAAGCTTAGGAATCTTACTTTATAATTAAATTGATTTCTTGTTAATTTAGTGAGGATAGAAACTTGTTTTAATTAAATTTGCGTGATGGGTTCGTATAACACTTTAACACGTATTAAGTTTTCAACAAAATGTTTAAGTAAAGGAAATGGCCCAAAAATGAGGTCAAAGTGACTCGGGCAAAGGTAAGTTGCATGTGATATGATATAAAAAGGTACAAGTGAATAAAATTAACACAATTCATTTAGTTACCCGAGAATCCGGTAGTTGTCGGTTGGGACAACAACATCGATCAATTGACCATTTAGGAATGATTATTTGTCTAGTTGTTTTATTAAGAGTTATGATTTTTATTTTTTATTTTTCTACACCCGAACATGCTTGTATTAGTGATCTTTGAGGTATATAAGACAATGATTGAGGGAATGAAATAATTCATACTATAATCCAAATTTCTTTGGGAAGATTAAGTTATAGTGAATACAAAACACCATGAAACACTCATATACATCAACTGGGTTATTTTATGATTGATGCTCACTTGCATTTGTGCATATGCAAATTATTAAGATCGAAGTCTACTACATTGGTTCCAACTAGAGATCGACTATAAAACAAAGTGGTGTAGTTGTCGATAGTTAAAGGTGAGAGTGTATTGCTTTATAACAAATGAAAATAAAAGTATAAAATATATCAAATTTTTTTCTTGTATGTGAAAAATCAATTTTTGCCAAATTGATTTGAATTAAATTGCTTAAATTATGAATCAAATGTACTTTTATAAAAAACTTATATTTTGAGTATCATCCATTGTGCTGAGATATTAATTGCTTGACATGACTTACATATTATTATATTACATGCTGTTTTGTAGAATTCTTGACTTGATTTTCACAATAATCTTAAGAGTAATTTTCCACTTTCTGAGTACAAAACCCAGTGCAATAAATTATGGGCATTCTACCTTTTCAAATTCAACTATCACTTTTCCACAAGCATATACTCACAAATATAGATGTATTATGAACACTCTTGATCGTTCCCAAATCGAATCAAAATATCGTCACCTAGTATGCTTAAATTGGATAACAAATAGGTTTGGTTTGACAGAATGTGGTAAATATTCACAAAACCCACTATTCCCAAAAATTCTCTATCAAACTCTAAACACAACTAAACAAACACATACATTTGAATTTTAATTTAAGTTAGTTAAATTTTCAAATATCATATATGTCATAACTAAAATTTTGTATCATGAAATAACTATTATAAATTTACAATACAACTTGAGTATGAAATAAGATGGAAAAAATTGTCTCTTTAATCTTTTCAAATGCAATGTGGAAAAAAGAGTAGAAGAGTCGTTGAAAAACTGTGCAGAGCAAAAGGGAATGATCGATTAGCGTGGCACCTCGGATCATGTTTTGCAAGTTTCAGTCAGTCCCATCCTATCCATACTCATGCCCCAAAAAACTAACCAATTTGTTTATTCAAAAACTCAATTGATTGGATCAAGGTCGACCATGGACAAGTGCTGAAGCAACATAAAAATCATGCTTCTAGAGACCAATTAACACCTTACTGAATGGTCATGTTTTCTGCCTCCTGCAGAAACGATTCAAATAGCACAGTAGACAGATAACGCTCTCCGCCGCTTGGGAAGACAACCTGCATGGCATGGAAATAAATGGCACATATTCGGGATTTAATTCACAAAAACAAGAAAGATAAAATTAATTATGCTCGTATGCTTTAGCCTAAAGACTAAAGACTATACTTTGGTTGCCCACTGAATGCCAATAATCAGTGATGCAAAAAAACACCAGAGGAATGCCGAAAATCAGGTCTAGTTGGAGTGTTCATGCCCAATGTAAATCATAAATGTTCTTAAACTAGTTCCATGGTTCAGTTTCTACTGGACAAGAAGTCAGTGCAACAGTTGAGCTCCAGCCAGATAATAAAATAAACTTGCAAATTTTTCGTTTTTGCTATTAGGATTATGAGAACGTGACAGAAAGACAGAATGACAGAGAAGAAAGGGAAAAATTCGTTGCCTTAGCATGCAAGAGACACCAAAGACAGAGTATGAGAATAGACAAGAAAGGAGAGGAGAGAGTGTGCTCAACAGTGTACCAAACTTTGAATTATTCTTTCAAATAGCATCTTGTTTGTCTACAAAATGCCAACTTATAGGCCCTTTTGAAAATATCATACGATCACAAAAGTACTATCTAAACTCTACCCAACATTGTAATTATATATAAGCCAAATTCCAAAGTAGAAGAAATTAGACAGAAAGAATCAAAACAACAAAAAGATTGTTTAAATTGAAACCAGAGGGAGCTGATTGCAACTCAACCTAAACTTGGAAAGGCATTTGTAATTAATCCCATATAAAGATTATGGTCGGTGGGCTATTTTAAGACTTTTATATTTTCAACCCACTATGTCAGTTAATTTAGTCCTATGAAAACTTGAAAGGGACAAATTTTTTACATTGAAACCAGAGGAGCTGAATGCAATAAGACCTAAATTTGGAGGGGGGGCATTTTGTAATCAACCCCAAATGTGTTAAAAGATTCCAACTTAAAACAATGGAAAACCCTAACATGTGGAAACCCATCTTCACATGATAGCGAGTATTCCAAATAGTGCCTTGTTTGACCTATTGCATTTCGGGACACATGATTTGTCAATTGGAGAGAAAGATAAGTAGGTATTCTAAACCAACATCCGCTCTTGGAAATTCTGACTTAGCCTATGAAAACCCAAGGACAGACCAACTTCATATGGTGTTTCTTCTTGAGTNTGCTAAACCAACATCCGATCTTGGAAATTCTAACTTAGCCTATAAAAACCCAACGACAGACCAACTTCATATGGTGTTTCTTCTTGAGTGATGCCTCTTGAGTACTCGAGGGTTTTTTCCTCAAATATCAGCCAATAATTATTGATAGACTAAATGACACTATGCTAAGATTTGCATAATCAATAAACTTAACTGCATGAAAACTTGAGGACACTTTCAACTGGTTATATAATGTAAAACAAGTTGTGACAGATTCGACCATTTAGGCCCCCAAATAAATGTTTTTATCGTTTTAAGAAAGAAATAGAAAATCAATAATAAACCATGGAAAGTTTCAATTTTTGCCGCCATTTTTCCTAGACTCTAAATGACATGTACTTTTTGTTAGAGTATTATAGTATATTTAGAATAAGGGTAGTTTAGTGATTTACTTTATTATGTTTTGCTCTACTATATATGGATCTCTATTGTGTAGTGTAGTTTTGGTCGAGTTGTAATGGACTTGTTAGTGGGAATAATATTCTCACTTTCTTCTATTTCTTTCCTCTTTTCTAAATTGTGTAACCAAATTTTTCATAGTATCAGACCGATTTTGATCCTATACAAGATTATGAACACAGCAGTATGCATCAACGGAAGAATTTGGTTCAACGAGGGTTGATATCACCAACCAGGATGATGATTAATTAGAAACGATTACATCCAATTCTGATCAATTTTCTATGGGTTTCGACATGGCATGGTTCATTTTTGAGTTCGTGGTCGTTTGATAGGGTTTCTGATTTTTCAAATGTTTTTCGAAGAATAGGGTCAAAATATTTCAATCTAGTCTTTTGCATGACTTTTCTTCGATTTTTTCACTGCAAATCACACCTAAAGGGTGCAATTAGGTATTTTGAATAGACAGTTGTATGATTATACAACAATTGGTTGATTTCTAAAGGATTTTTGCTATTATTTGTTGATTCGGCTGATTTCTGGTTTTACTGGGTTGTTCTTTGCTGCTTATGGCTCCTGTTAATTGTTGTTCTGGGTTGTGTACTCTTTCAACGTTGCACAATAGTGTTGTTCTCATTGGCTGATCTGATCTCCTCTGGTTTTCAATTTGGGCTGCTCTTCTTACTGGGTAACTGTTACAAACTGCTGGGTTTTAATTTTTCTTTGTTGGGCTTTTATTTGAGTTGGGCTACTCTTCTTATTGGGATACTGTTACAAACTACTAGCTTATATTTTTCTTCTGCTAGGCTTTTTTTTTTTGAGTTGGGTTGTTCAACCTGCTTGGTGGATAACTGGTAATAATAAGTGAGTTTTTGGTTTGCCTTGTTCACTCACCGATTTGCCACTCTAATGTTTTGCTGCCCTGGTTGATTTCTTGCCTTTCTGGTTTTCTATGGTGATAGCTATTTTTGCTCTCGCTATATTGGGGATTAGACTTTTGTAAGCATTGATTCCCTTGAGCATTGGTGGTTGTTGGCCATTGAATTGGGCAGTCTGACTTGAACATTGGGTTGATTGAATTTGCACAAATCTGATTCAATTGCTTTGGTAGTTATTATTCTGCTTTCTTTTGCTGTAATTATGGCAAGTCAAACCTCTGACTCATTCTAGGACATCCATGTGAAATTAACAATGATTACTGATCAATTGTAGAAACTTATCTTATCTCAGAAACCTAATGCTCTCTCGATCCCCCCCTCCATAGATTCCTTCACTTTGGGTCCTTCAGGTATGTCTCGAACTGCTTGGGTCTTTGACTCAAGTGCTACACTTCACATAACTCGTAATTCTTCTTTATTTGCATCTACATTCTTTCTACCATCTGTATCTGTACTTGCAGGCAATGGTACTCAAATGCCCTTGGCTAAGGTTGGATCTATTATTTCTCCAAAACTAATACTTCACGATGTTTATTATATTCCACAACTTACCTTAAATTTGATTTCAGTCAGTCAATTATTTGATTTTGAATTTTTAGTTCACTTTTTTTCTTCTGGTAGTATTGTGCAGGATTCACGTTCTAAGAAGTTGATTGGGACATGTAGTAGAAAGAGAGAGTTGTATGTGTTGGGCGAATTACATATTCCTGATATTGCTGCTTCTATTGTTTTTTGTCATTTTTTCATTTGAATCCACAATTCTTTAGTTTTTATTTGTGACATTCTCGTCTTGGTCATGTTTTTCATTCTCATTTAAAATTTTTAGCCTCTACTAGTAGTTTGGATAACTTAGAGTGTCGTGACATTTCTAACTACAATGGATGCAAGCTAGCTAAGTTTATTGCATTACCCTCTCATAAGAGTCTTACTAGTTCTATTGCACCCTTTGATCTTGTTCACTCTAATTTATGGGGACTTGCACCTATCCCCACAGGAGGGACCAAATATTATATCTCTTTCATTAAATACTATACTCAGTACTGTTGGGTATACCTAATGAAGCATTGCTCAGAATTCTTTTCTATATTCACTACTTTTCGTGCCATGATTCATACTCAATATTCTTTTGTTATTAAATGATTTCATTGTGATCAAGGAGGAGAATACTCATTTAATTCATTTCGTGATTTGTTAAAATCTAATGGCAATATTTGTCAATCTTTCGGTACCGACACACTTGAACATAATGGTATTGCAAAGCGTAAACACGAGCACATTATGAAGACAATGTGCTCTCTCTTGCTGTCTGCCAATATCCCTAGTTCTTTGTTTTGTTTTTTTTTTTTTTTTTTTTGGGG
>CAUOFW020001280.1:886421-909713 GCA_963454935.2 Ilex paraguariensis | reverse complement strand
GGAGGGTGGGTGGGGGAACAATTTTTACTACAATTTATTTGATTAACTGCATCCCCACAATCCTCTTTTCTGGAGTCACTCATTTTGAAAACTTATGAGATAAGTCTAAGGATCAAAATTTTATTTTTGTGCATTGTTTTGATCACCTAAGAAATGGAAGCATTTCGACGTGTTTTGTAAACATTTCGATCCATTTCAAAAACAGAATGAAAAAAAAAATTTAAGAATTTTTTTTTCAAAACATTGGTTGATATACCAAAATATTTTGAAATACCTTGAAACATTCTGAAATAATTATACAAATGCATTGAAATATAACAAAACATTTCAAAACATTGTGGAACACTTGAAAATATTAGAATTTCGATTCCATCACTGATTTGTTTCAGTCTCTTTGGAGATGGAAACGTTTCGGACGTTTCAAGCATTTCGAAACGATATTTTGATCATTGGATAAGCCACTAGATTATTTCTCTTTACGAGTATTTGGATGTGTTGGTTTTGCTTCCTAGTGTTCTTCGTACTAAACTTCATACTCGTTCAACTTTATGTGTTTTCTTGGTTATGGTGAGGGTCAAAAATGGTATCATTGCTATAATCTTATTACACACAATGTCTATGTCTCTCATCATATTATTTTTATGGAGCATATTCCCGTCTTTTCTATTCTATCTAGTTCTTCACACATGAAAAAATCTAATCACATTTACATTAACCCATTTCTAGTTGATATTCCCTTTGACACTTATGTGAGTGACATGACTGTGTTTAAATTGCCTTCCTCTTTTGATTTGCATGTTAGCCGTCTTCCTATTATACATACCAATGCTCACAAGACTCCAATTGTCCCTTCTATAGATGCGGTGACTCCCTCCCAGTATACTGCCACTCAATCAGGTTCTGATAATGTGGATCATACTCATCGTTATCCTCAACTCTCTCAAAAATGTCCAGATAAATTTAGTTTCTCCAACTCTTGTTGTTCTTCTGATTTTTGTTCTTTTATCACCTCTATCTGAGTGTGCTTTCTACAAGGAGGCTATACTTAATCCTATTTGGCAACAGGCCATGGATGAGGAGCTAGCTACCTTACATAAGACCTGATCTCAAGAATTAGTGTCTTTACCCCTTGATAAGCGTTCAATTGATTGTAAGTGGATTTATAAGATCAAAACTAAATCTGTTGGTTCTGTAGAATGGTATAAAGCTGGATTAGTAGTTAACAGATTTGCTCAGGAGTATCGGTTAGACTCTGATAAGACTTTTGCTCTTGTTGTCAAGATGACTACTGTGATTGCAGTGGCCGCTATTTGTCAATGGAACTTGTCTTAGATGGTGTAAAAAATACCATTCTCCACAGAGATTAATCTGAAGACATTTTTATGACTCCTTCTAGATTGTCTCATAGTCCCAATCAAGTATAAGGACTTTATAAGGCTTTATATGATCTTAAACATGCTCCTACAACATGGTTTACCAAATTCTCTTTAGTCATATATGACTTGGGTTTTCGAGTCAGTGATCATGTTGCTGCTCTCTTTTTACGATCCACTTCCTCTAACTCTATTGTATTCTATGTTAATGATATAATCATTACATGTGATGACCGTGCTGGAATAAGACTATTGAAAAGTCAGTTATAAAATCATTTTAAAATGAAAGATTTGGGCCAACTTCAGTATTTATTAGAGATTGAAGTTCCTTGCTCTCCCAAAGGTTATCTTCCTGTTAGTCCAAATATACATCAGATGTTATTCAGCGAGCTCACTTATCAAACAATTAGAGAGTTGAAACACCTTTAAAACTCAATGTTTGTTATTTTGCCTCTAATAGTACCTTCTTACCTGATCCTACACTTAGTACCTTCTTACCTGATCCTACACTATATCACACTATTGTTGAGAGTCTGGTATATTTTATAGTTAATCGCTCAGATATTTTTTATGTTGTCCATATAGTTGGCCAATTTGTTGCCTCACCTATTACAGTTCACTAGGCAACTATTCTCCGTATTCTTCAATACCTTCGAGGTAATCTGCCCCAAACTCTACTATTTTCTTCATTCTCCTTTATAGAACTTAGGACTTATTTAGACATTGACTGGGCTGGTGACTCTATGGATTATAAGTTCACAATTGGTTTCTGTCTTTTTCTTGGAAAAGTAAAAAGTAAATTGTAATTACTCGTTCATCTACTGGAGCTGAGTATCGTGTTATGCCATCTATCACAACTGAGATAGTCTGGTTACGATAGCTACTTGCTGATTTTGGCATTTCACTATCTACTTATACCCCTATGTATTGTGACAACACCGGTGATATTCAGATTGTTCATAACTTAGCCTTTCATGAGAGTACAAAGTATATTGAGATTGATTGTCACTTTGTGCGCCATCATCTTACCTTTTTTTCCTTCAACTATGAAGTTAATTGATTTCTTTATGAAATCTCACACCATTGCATGCTTTCGTTTTCTTATAGATAAACTCTTGATATTTTCAACCATATCATGAGTTTGAGGGGTGTGTTAGAGTATCATAGTATAAGGGTAGTTAGTGATTTACTTTATTCTGTTTTGTCCTACTATATAAGAATCTCTATTGTGTAGTGTAGTTTTGGTTGAGTTATAACAGACTTATTAGCACGAATAATATTCTCACCTTCTTCTATTTCTTTCCACTCTTCTAAATTATGTAACCAAAGTTTTCACTTTTATGTCAATCAATTATATTTGTAACTTTACATTTCTGGTAAGTTTTGTGGAATAAGGGATTTTCTTTAATTTTAGGAGTATTTAGACTTTTGGTCATTCCTATATATACTCTTCATATGTACTATGAAATATCATATTTTAGAGGTTTCTCTTATTTCTCTGTGGATTCAGTGTGTCGTGTGTGTGTTCGATACACGAAGAAAGAGTGATTTTTTGTATCCCTGAATCACTATACTAGAACAACAGAAAACAAAAAAATTCCATGTATCACTTGGTTCAAAATAGGGTCATGGTCGCAATAATAATATCGATATCATCGGGAACTTTGCCAAACTTTGGACATAAAGATGTTAGGTAAGAGACGAAAAAGCCATAATAGCTTTTATTTTGGCTGACAACATAGGATGAAAGAGAAAAAACTTACAACAACGAGTTTCCCAGCATTTTCTGGCCTCTTTGCTATCTTTATTGCGGCAGCAGCCGCCGCCCCAGAAGAAATGCCCACCTGCAAAAGCACCCTCAAAATACTGAAAATTTGAAAACATCAAACGCATGCATTACAACAGTATGAAGAATATGCATAACCAGCAACCATGAAATCATGTGGTCACCAAGAGAGAAAGAGTGTTAAAAATGATTATGGAAAGAGTCTTTAACTCATTGGGAACGTACCAGCAATCCTTCTTTCAATGCAAGAAGCTTAGCAATTTCAATAGCATCTTCACCAGAAATCTGAAAATCTATGGTAACATCAGAAGTTGATCACAGGAAATCTGTGTTGCTAGTCAGCAGAATTCAGGTTTCGGATTTAATGATAGAGCATTCAAAAAAAAAAAAATTACACCGTATAAAACATATAATATATATACAACTGATAAAACATATCTCAACCATATAAATCAACTTTGGATGGACCTAAATTAATCGGGGATACAAGCTTTCTTTACACGTAACAACGATCTATAATATTAGCATGACATAATATAAAATCTATTTGATGCAGTTGATAATAATACGGCCTTGCAAAGATCAAATGATGGAAATTTAGTTCCTTTTTTTAACAGTCTCAGGTTGACAGCAGGTGATCTTCTAAGTATGGATCCTATATTATATCATACCAGAAAAATCATTTCTATTATACCCAGCTTCAATTGGTTTTTCTAATTCTATTTAAGAGACATAAATATCTACCTGTTCTGAATTCATCCACAAACGTTACCGATGTATGAATACAACTAGATATCCACTCATCTGTGCATTCGATACAATAGCACCAAAATGGGCAAAAAATATTTTTGCTCAAATGCAGAAAATAGTTTCATGCAGTTATCCATGGGTCTGACCTCAAAAAAGAGTAATATCACCTACATTATCATAAAGGAGATCAATAAGATAAACTTTTATGATTCAACAATTAGGTTGTTGGACTATCGCTTTAACAAAGCAACTAGCCAGTAAACCATAGCGAACTCAAACAGATAGAACATTCTATTGGCCATCAGAACCGAGAAATCTGAACTTCATCAGGATAGGTGACAGGGAAAACGTACGTGAATCCACAACCAGATGAATAGCTATTTACTGTGAGAAACATATGCAGACGACGACAAAGACACATTTTCCTCTACTACTGTCCATCAATATTTGAAAGCTGAACCCTCCATGAAAGCTTGCATCTTCAGAATCATCCTCCACTACATGGAGAAATTTCCCCGAAATGTCAAGGGAACCATTCCAAAGGTATGTTCCACAGAGAAGTTTAGGGTGGGGTGGCGAATACGAAATATGTTAATTGGTTCAAAGAACAAAGAGAACGAGCAAGAAAGATATGATATCTAGTTTTTTAGGCTGTAGACTTGGGGTTTCATATACCCAAAGTCTGAATGTGGGGTATTCCTTAGCTGCTTCATGTGCCTTGCCGGCGATACTTTGGCCAAATATTTTCTCCGATGGCCAAATATATATATATATATATATATATATATATTTCTCATTGTCACTTTAAACAAGAATCATTAATTAAATTGAATTTGAAAATTTGGGAATGATTTTGATAAAGATTAATAGTTGAGAAAATACCCATAGTGCATATTTTGGGAAAAACGGATGTTTTTATTTATAGGCAAAGTGAAAATGTTGAGCATATGTTGCATTTTTTTTTTGTTTCAGAGTGTTAAGTTTATACTTGAACTCAACAGTTCGTCATTGTAACTTAAGTTGGGAAAAGGGTTCAACATAACAAGTGATTCAGGGTCGTGGAACTGTATCAGCTGATTCGGTGACAACAACTGGACAACTTAGGATTGATTCAAAGATCACTTGGATGGCGATGCGTAGGGATGACAGTGGACTGAGGATAAAACGGTATTCGTTAAATTCGTCTCGTTTGGATCAGGGATGGACTATAAGTGTTGGACGGTAAACGTATACAGTAATACCCATATAAACCCGTATGGGGATGGACTTACCCTTATCCCCTCCCCGCCCTAGCCCTGTATACCCGTTAAATATATATATAAATAAAAATACTCCCAGCCCTAACTTACCTTCTTTCTCTCTCAAAAACTCATAAGCCACCATGTCTGCCTTTGAAGTTTGAACTTCTTCGTCTTTTACTGGACCCAAAAAGCGAAGCCGTTTACCATTACACAAGTCACCTTTATTGCCTTCTTTCTCTATATAACTTCCCTTTATTCGTTGCTTTTGTACTCGCAATTTCTTGCGATTGGAAAGGCCATTTTCCTCTTATTTCAAGACACCCTGTGGATGTATTTGGAGCTTTATGCGATATGAAGCTATACGATTGTGTAAGTCTTTTTCTCTCTCCTCCTCTCTTTGTGTTAATTTTTAATGTGTATTTATTTGATTGGTAGTATTTTTTTTTTCAACATACAAATATGGGTCTCGTGTCTTGTGGATCTTCGAGGGCTTGATTTTTTTTGCTGGTTGAATTTTGTTTTCTGTGTATGTAGACGTGTCTCGTGTCTTGTGGGTCTTTGCGGGCTTGATTTTCTTTGTTGGTTGAGTGTTGTTTTCTGTTTGTGTATAAGTTTAAATTTACTTCAGTTTTTGGGAGGTTTAACTCAGAAGTCTAAGGTTTTGTTACAGAAGAATAAATGTATAAATGTGACAATACTCATCTATATAGGTTTTGTTATAGAAGCATAAATGTGATTTTCGTTGCCTTGCTTGTCTAATTTTTTTCTTTCTAGTTTGATTTACATACATTGATCAATGATGCTCCACTGGGCTTAGGCATGACCTTGGGCTTGGGCGGGTACGGGGACGGGGACGGGAATGGGAACGGGAATTAAAAATTTCCTTGCGGACGGAGATAAGGATGAAAACTATACTCGTTAATGGGGGTGGACCGGGTATGGACAGAGTTTTTTTTAAGCGGGTACAGGGATGAAGACTACATCCTCCACCCCCTCTTCGGTCCACTGACATCCCTAGTGATACGACTTGACACTTTCTGAGTTGATACCATTATACATTACCTATAAACCCCAAGTCTTGCACGACTCGGCCGACTTGTATTGGTCGATACTTTGTACCATGGTTTTAGTACACTTCAACAGTGATTTCCCACATCATGTGCCCAGCCACATTCATTAGATTTGTCATGAGTTGACATTGGAAGGTAGAGTGCAGCCCAATAGCACCGAAAACATAGAGTTAAGCAGTGTTAGCTGCTCTTCTTTTAGCTTTGGGTAAGCAGTTTGTGAAGTTTAGAAAATGCAAAACAAAGAATGAAAGAAAAATAATGAGGCAGGCAGAAAGGAGTGTTTGTACTTTGTGATACCCTACCTCTCACCCACAACTTATGTTTATAGTTACCTAATGAGAACCTAAAAGACCAGTATAACCTTAGAGTGGAATAATTATTACAATCATAAAATGACAATATAAAGCTAATACTTTCAACACTCTCCTTCAAGTTAGAATATATATATATATATAATCCAAGTTTAAAACAAATGACTCGAAGATGAGTACGACTAAATACCAAAGGGAGTATGGATACATGAAGTTTGATGAATAATGCCAGTTTTACAAAAATAAGTAGAAATTGGTCAAAATCATATTCATGAGCATCATCAGAACATAAAATTCAAATACGACAACTATACTGAGTTTTTGATTTTCTTACGAAACTTCTCAAATATAGAAAACAATTCAAAACAAGATTTAATAAAAAATAATCAAGTCATACGAAAATAATCATCTACAAATGTCACAAAATAATAATAAAAATTATTATATGAAATATTTTTTATTGGACCTTATATATCAAAATGAACTAACTCAAATGGACTAGACATAAGATTATTGACTCTAGACTGAAAAGATACATGAAGATGTTTTCAAAGTTAATAAGCTTCACAAGACGTAGATGACACAGAGCTAATACTAAAACTTGATGCTTCAAATTCTGAAGAGATATATGACCAAGATGACAATGCCACTGAATTGGAGATGATTGCATCTAAAATGGAAGGAGATGGATCAAGGTCAAAGAAGGAGATGGATCAAGGTCAAAGTAGTAGAGACCACCAACTTCATGCCCGTACCAATCTTCCTCTTCATCTGTTGATCTAAAACACATAATAAACGGGATAAAAGGTTATTGAACAATTAAGTGAACGAATAATTTTGCTAATAAAAAGTAAACTGAAAGGGAATTGAAGAATATAGATTAGATGATAAGGACATATTGAGACTCAATTGAGTAGTCCCCAAATCTGAAACCTTCGAAGAAGTACTATTAGCAAGAGTCACATTATGAGGGGGAAGAACATAATTATAAGTAAAGAATACACTAGATAAACTAGTCATGTGATTAGAAACGCCAAAATCTATGAATCAGGGACTGCGAGTGGAGGATAGTAAACAAGTGAAAATAATAACCGACTGGACAAAAGTAACAGTGTAGGAAGATGGTACTACCTGGGTAATAGTAACTAACTCAGAGTCCAGAGGGCTAAACATGATGATGATGCAGATAATGTGAGGATATCCGCTAGATAACAGACTTGATTAGCAACACTAGATGGCTTCCCATGTAAATCCTAACAATAATCCAAAGTGTAGTTAGGACAACCACAATGAATACATAAACGAGTACCACTATGACCTTTACTACACCCCCCCCTCAAGAATCATAACCACCATGACCGCTGTGATTGCCATGACCACCCTGAGTACCACCAATATTACCATTAAATATAACTAATGCTAAGAGATCAACAGAAGAACCAAGATCAATGCCTGAAGTAGAATTTTCATCTCACAAAGTAGCACGTTATAAGCGGGAAAACATAATTGTTAGGGAAGGAAGAGTTTGACTTGCTAAAATTTGTGTGCAAATAGACTTATACTCAAGTTTTAAGCTAATAAGAAGGGGAACAACATCAAGATACTCACATTGATGCTCCATATGGCCATATGAGCAACGTGAGTAGTGATGGGTTGGTGCAATCTCAACTTCACACAAACACCCATTACTCTGGAATAATAGTCCTCTAAAATCTGAGTACCCTGCTCAAGATGAAAATATTATTTTGCAAGCCTCATTAACACAAATAAAATTAATTATTAATGCCAGAATACATATATGCCAAACGATCCCAAATTTCCTTGACAACATCAAGATAGAGTAATGTAGAACTGATACGAGGCTCAATACTATTCAGCAGTTGAGAAATAATATGTGCATCCTCTTGTTCCCACTGATTAAACCAAGAATCACCCTATTTTGGTTAATGTCCACCAAGTACTTCTCAAGAGTTAAGAAGTTTGCCTTTAAGAAAAATTTGAACAAACTGGAACCAGAGAATTTAATGGGATCAATTAAGCTTGACTAAAATCATGAAAGCATTAAAGAAAGAAGCCAAGGAAAGAGTGGATGAAAAGGTTGGTGCAAGAGGTAGAGTATTGGTCTTCGACTCCATATTGATACCACAACTTGCAAACCAAGGCTTAACAGTCACCAAACGCCACAAAAAGCCCAAACGAAGAACTAAACAGAGAGAAAATCAACACATCTACAAATCAAACCCAATTATTACCTGAACCAAAATGGAAATGTGAAACAGGTCTAACAGGCTATTGAACTGGCTTAGAGGCCACTGAATGCTGGAAAGGATATGAAACCAGCCTGAGGGACCACTGAACCGGTCTAACTAACCACTGTGTATAGCGAGGTGGAAATAACCGGTGGGAAAAACAACTGGACCGGGATAAATCAATGAGAAAAGGGCCTGAACTAGAGTGAATTGGATAGGATCCGATCTGATGGCCGATGTGGATTGAACAACTATGAACCGATCTACGACTAGACTTTAGTGGATCAAGACTATTGAATGGATTGGACGAGGTTAGGCCCAAAGATTTGAGTTGGTTGTGGATTTGGATCATTGATTGGGTTGGACGAATGTAGGCTCAAAACTTTGAGTGGGCTGTGAGGACCCATATGGATCTAGAGCTGCTTGATCTTGGGCTTAATATAAACCTAGTTGGAGACTAAAACGCTAACCGATTAAGAGGAGGGATGGAGCTCAATTTCTTCACGTCGTTTGCAAGGGATGAGCTCTAATGTTCGACGACGCTATGTGAAGATCACTCTGGCAACAACGAGAACACACTCAAACGACACCGGCAACACCACAACACCAATTAAGAAAGCCTCCAACGATGGAAGAACCACAAAATAGAAAATTTCCAACATACTAGGCTTTGAACAACACCGCAATTCCAACCCAACACGAAGGTAACAACAAAAAACACCACCCATGACCACTAGTTACCTAGAAACCTTCATCGAATCAGACCCACGGTCATGGGTTGTACTTGTAACACATCAAGAGGATGCAGGGGAGAGAAAAGAAAGGAAACAAAAAAAAGAGGAGGAAATTTGGAAAAAAGAGTGTTTAAGGGTTTTACTCAAATATCCAGTACCAAAAAAAAAAAATTAAAAACTTGAGATCAAATTGGATTCAACATTGCTCTGATACCATGTGAAGTTTAGAAGATAAAGAGTAAAAAAAAAATAACAAAGGAGGCATAGAGGAGTGTTTGTGATACCCTACCTCTCACCCTCAACTCATATTTATTAACTACGTAATGAGAACATAAAAGACCAGTCGATATACACAAGGGCATGGTTGATTGGAGTACAAACAAATAGATAAGATTAGGCAATTGGTTCACATCTAATCTATTCAAATGGTAATAATAAGAATACTATTCGATTCTATCCTTCATGTAACAAGTTTGAATCAAGGTTGGGCTAAGGTATGAATTTATAATTATAATACCAAATTTATATTTGAATTAAGTAATAGTGTATGATATTAAATTAAAAATGATAAAANGCCTTTAAGAAAAATTTGAACAAACTGGAACCAGAGAATTTAATGGGATCAATTAAGCTTGACTAAAATCATGAAAGCATTAAAGAAAGAAGCCAAGGAAAGAGTGGATGAAAAGGTTGGTGCAAGAGGTAGAGTATTGGTCTTCGACTCCATATTGATACCACAACTTGCAAACCAAGGCTTAACAGTCACCAAACGCCACAAAAAGCCCAAACGAAGAACTAAACAGAGAGAAAATCAACACATCTACAAATCAAACCCAATTATTACCTGAACCAAAATGGAAATGTGAAACAGGTCTAACAGGCTATTGAACTGGCTTAGAGGCCACTGAATGCTGGAAAGGATATGAAACCAGCCTGAGGGACCACTGAACCGGTCTAACTAACCACTGTGTATAGCGAGGTGGAAATAACCGGTGGGAAAAACAACTGGACCGGGATAAATCAATGAGAAAAGGGCCTGAACTAGAGTGAATTGGATAGGATCCGATCTGATGGCCGATGTGGATTGAACAACTATGAACCGATCTACGACTAGACTTTAGTGGATCAAGACTATTGAATGGATTGGACGAGGTTAGGCCCAAAGATTTGAGTTGGTTGTGGATTTGGATCATTGATTGGGTTGGACGAATGTAGGCTCAAAACTTTGAGTGGGCTGTGAGGACCCATATGGATCTAGAGCTGCTTGATCTTGGGCTTAATATAAACCTAGTTGGAGACTAAAACGCTAACCGATTAAGAGGAGGGATGGAGCTCAATTTCTTCACGTCGTTTGCAAGGGATGAGCTCTAATGTTCGACGACGCTATGTGAAGATCACTCTGGCAACAACGAGAACACACTCAAACGACACCGGCAACACCACAACACCAATTAAGAAAGCCTCCAACGATGGAAGAACCACAAAATAGAAAATTTCCAACATACTAGGCTTTGAACAACACCGCAATTCCAACCCAACACGAAGGTAACAACAAAAAACACCACCCATGACCACTAGTTACCTAGAAACCTTCATCGAATCAGACCCACGGTCATGGGTTGTACTTGTAACACATCAAGAGGATGCAGGGGAGAGAAAAGAAAGGAAACAAAAAAAAGAGGAGGAAATTTGGAAAAAAGAGTGTTTAAGGGTTTTACTCAAATATCCAGTACCAAAAAAAAAAAATTAAAAACTTGAGATCAAATTGGATTCAACATTGCTCTGATACCATGTGAAGTTTAGAAGATAAAGAGTAAAAAAAAAATAACAAAGGAGGCATAGAGGAGTGTTTGTGATACCCTACCTCTCACCCTCAACTCATATTTATTAACTACGTAATGAGAACATAAAAGACCAGTCGATATACACAAGGGCATGGTTGATTGGAGTACAAACAAATAGATAAGATTAGGCAATTGGTTCACATCTAATCTATTCAAATGGTAATAATAAGAATACTATTCGATTCTATCCTTCATGTAACAAGTTTGAATCAAGGTTGGGCTAAGGTATGAATTTATAATTATAATACCAAATTTATATTTGAATTAAGTAATAGTGTATGATATTAAATTAAAAATGATAAAACAAATATTAAGGATAAAAGTTTGCATAATGTACAAATTTTATATGAAAGTGTAGATCTAGGTATATAAGCATGGTTTTGAAAAGCGGTTGTTACGCCGTGTAACGCCCGTTACGTAACAACAACAGAGGTTAGCGATACTGTTACACCCTGTTATAGTGGTCAAAAGGAAATTCATGTCTGTAACTGCCTCTAATGGGTTCGTAACGGCAGTAATGATCCATAACGGCCGATACAGGTCATTTTTAACCCAAAAAAAGCATACCTAGAAAAAAAAAAAATTCTCCAATATTCTGTAAATATATACAACAAAATCTTGAAATAAAATATAAAGTACCCATATAGATGCAAATTTTGAGACATAAAATAAAGAATCTGCTTGTAGGGTGAGAGATCTGAAACATGACTGCCACACTTATTTACGGTAGAGATTCGTCTGCACAAAAATTGTCCAATGGAAAAGAAATGATTTGAAGGAGATACATCTGGAAAAATCATCCAAGAATCCAGAACCCAGTAGAAAGACACAACAAACTTCATAGAGAAGACGACGACATTGACCAGCAAAAAAAGTAAATTTGGAAGAGAGAGAAAAATGTCCTTTTGTAGTGGGTAGAGTAATCTACCATGTTTTAAGAGAAGTGGACAGGTGTTGTCCTATAAAAGTTGTTCTTTTTTTTTTTAACAAATTTAAAAGTTGTTTATTCATTTTGTATTTTTAGAATAAAATCATTATCCATAAATTAATTTTTATTTAATTTTCTACTAGAACTTAATTGTGTTTATTTGTTACCTTAAGTTAACAATGTCTTATTTTCGTGTTATTGAATTAAATATTATGTTTATAATACAATAACATAGCATCATGACTCACTAAAAATATTTATTTGTCTAATATGAAAGTTAAAATGTGTATTCATTTAATTTTGAAGGAGGTGTAAGTTGGAAAAAAAAAATTCACGTCTCTGATTTTCGTTATTGTTACGTAATGTCCGTTTCACCCCGTATCCATTACATCGTTACCGTTATCATTACGGTAGCCATTACTGTTATTTAGAAACATCTATATAAGAGTAATAAAGTTGTATGTGAGCAGCTAAAAGAAACTGACACACGTGTCTATGCCAAGGATAATCAAAGAGGATGAGTAGAATAAATGAATAGGATAGAAAGAACTCGAATAGCCTATTAACGAATGGACCAACCAGTTGCCCAGAGGATAGGTAGAGTAAATGCTCCCAACAGCCAAGTCGTCAAATCCCCCTGTGGGCAAGTAATACGGGTATTTATAGAATAGTACCCGAGCAGATCAAGTTGCCCATTGTGATCTTTTAACACTTGTGCCAAATCACAACTGCCTCGACCATAGCATACTAGTGGCTGCTAACTATGAGCCATATGTTCCAACATTAACTAGTCAGATGCGATGTTTTCCTAAACGCTGCCTGGATTCAGCCCCCATGGAGAAGTGCGAGAGCCAAGGCAAAAAGGGTCTCCTAAGATTAATGATCGCAACTAGTCATCGCGGGACCATGACCTCGAGAAGGCCATGTAAGCGATGCCCCCAATGCGCTCCAACCTGGGATCCTCCCTTCTTTCTCTAAACCCCTTCCTTGAGACCTTTGTCAAAGTGTCCGAGAGAAGAAATCCACATAATTTTGATCCTTCAACTACCAATCCACATGTCTCATTATCCCATATATTGATCCCGAACCAATAATCCTAGTTACTTTAGGAATCCTTTCGGATCCCAGTCAAGCATATTCCAATGGGCATTGAATTATACACTCACGCTAGACTAAACCTTCGAGACCGTGCCCCAGGTTGAGAATGACAATTATGCTCTTTCGCCCCCCTTACTCAATTCTCCCTTGAAGAGCGTTATAATGCATTATCCCTAGGTGGATACCCTCCTCTTAATCCACCGATCTAGTCAGGCAATGGTGTCCAAAAAGTTAAGGATACCAATTCCATTGACTATTCAATTATATCCTTATGTCTTGTTTCAACAGTGGGAGAAGCGCGTCACCCCAAGGTTGCCCCTAAACTTCCGCGGTGACACTCTTGTTTGCCCTTAGTCAAGATCCCATTTTTTCACTCTCAATGTCAGGAGGATATGTCCCACCCTTCTACGGCACTGGGTATTGTCATGGTGTTGGCTGCCTATCGCGCCACTAGGTGCCTACGCCGATGTTGAAGTTCTATCGCGATGTTGATGCTTGCCGCGACGCTGAAATGTTGTCATGGCATTATTATCCGTATCAATCCTGTTTGACCCTGTTAGGCCCCATTACCATGTAAGTTGTCAACTCTTGCCATTTGTCCCCCTTGTCCTAAATTTATGGATACTACAAAAGTTTTAATACTAAACTTGTTAAAAATAATACCACATACCACATTGTATTCATTAATACCTAATATTATATGTTAAATGACAATAATGAACCAGGTTGGGATAATAAGAAATTACTACTGGATACCTATAATCTAATCCAAACTTGGTATTACATCATCACCAGATTAACTAATCCAATCATATCTCTAAATACCTAAACTAAACATGCCCTTAGAGTGGTATAGTTATTACAATCATAAAATAACAAAAATATAAGGGTAATACTTTCAATACAACATAATGTATTTCTTGAGACTAAAATGGCTATTCTAAGACAGTTGTCATTGTTCAAACATAACTAGTCCTAGGCCTTCCAAGAAAAAGAAGAATATTGAATTGAAGACCTTTTAATACCCAAATTGAGTAGAACAACAATTTGGTGAAAACAACAAGAGCACTTTGTTTGATGCGTGAAGATATGCAGGACTTAGGCAAAATTGTATTAAGTTATTCCATACTTGACTTGACAATACCTAAGCAGCTCTTTGACAAGTCAATTTATACATGTGTCTTGGTCCTCTAAGGGCAAGCCTTTAAGGTCATCGGGCTTCTGTCCTCTAGACATGACCATCTAAGGCTAGAAATGGTAGGTTCCATAGTTAGTGATTTGTTAAGAGATCTACATCTGCATGCTTTACATTTACAGGAGGTAACAAGATCACTTGAGACAGTAATAAGGGTGTCAGGTCCAACTTCCAAACAGCCTTGATAGCCTGGATATATGGAGCATATGAACTGACTATGGCTAAATATGTGACAAAGGAGGTGGAGTTCTGCTCAAATGTTCTGATGATGTTCTGTTGTAACCAAAAACCTATAACCATTCATAACACCTGTTGCCCTTATTAAGTTCATAGTGATGAATGGAAAGCTAAATTCGGGTCTTATTTATACTCCAACTATTGGAACATAGGAGAAAATTAGATGATAACTTTGCGTGAAAGTATTCATAAGGAAATCATTAAGAAATTCTACAGGAATGTCTGCTAAGTATTTTTCACAGAATATAGTGCAAGATGATCAGACATAATAACTTTGCATTGAGTGGACCTTTAATGGAGCCTCTTGCTTTAGTTTATTTTTACAAGCTTTCAAGGAAATTTAGTACTCTTAGCTTTATATAAAAAAATCTCTCTTAGCTTTATAGTTTGTGTAATAGCTCTATTTCTCGTCTATCTCTGCTTTTTTTTCTTTTTAAATTTTATCACATGGAACCATGAGATCTACATGGAAAGCTGACCACCATATGTTTGATTCCTTAATGACTTGCGATAGAGTGAAATATGTTGTGGCAATCATGTAAGAGCTTTCTCCTTAACACAGTTATATGTGATGTATTCTCATATTCATATTGAACTCCTCATTTTAGAAAGTAAAACCATAGCTCAGCCAGAAGTATCACTGGTGAACTTAAACTAAATACCCAAAAGAAAATAAAAAAAAGACTTAGAGATGACTTACTTCAACAACTTCATCAAGAATGTTGACGTCCAAAACTTCAGGAATGAAACCAGAACCAATTCCTTGGATCTTATGAGGTCCTTTTACACGAAGTCATGCAAATTATTTTGTTAGGAGGTAATCAATGTATGAAGATAATGTTCCCCTCAGAATGGTTGAATAGAGTTAGTTAAGGAACCTCAACTGCTAAAAGTGCAAAAATATCATGCTCACCAACAATTAATGAAGGGCAAAAAGTAAAGCATAAATAAACAAACTATTGACGAAGTACCACTTCCCCAGTGCTTGAAGTATCCATCTCCAACCCAACATGTCTATCTTGATATGTTATAAGGCATCCAATACAACAGAGGGCAAGTACAAATTTTTAGTTCACAGAAAATTCTCTGCCAAACTTTCCCAATCTAATTCTTCCATAAGTGGTGTTACACCAACCAACTCAAACTAATTGGCAATGAATGGAGAGGCCCACAAGACTCATATATTAGTTTGGGAGTTCTGATTATACCGATGTGGGATAACTTTTAACACTCCCCAACATGTGTGACCACACGTGAAATGGTAGACAAAAGAACCTGTTAAGTTCAGAGAAGATGCAAGCTTAACACAATATGAGAGAGGTAAATAGAGGTTTTGTCTTACCCTACCTCTCACTATTAATCTTGTATTTATAGTTACTGAACAAAAAAGCAAAAGACAAGTATAACTTTTGCATGGTATACACATTACAATAAATGTAAACCCTAATTATATTATAGTAGCTTTCTCAACACTCCCCCTCAAGTTGGACTATAGATATTATATAATTCAAGCTTAAAACAAATAGCCGCAAAACGAGTATGACTCAATACTTTGGTAAACATGTCTGCAAGTTGAGCCTCAGATCTCACAAACAGAGTTACAATATCACCATTCAGTATCTTGTCTCAAATAAAATGACAATCAACTTTAACATGTTTGGTTCTCTCATGAAACACTAGGGTGACAGCAATATGAAGAACTGTCTGATTATCACAAAACAATTGTAAAGGAAGTTGAATAGAAAAATCAATTTTTTGAATAAAGTGTAGTAATCAAGTTAACTCACTAGTTGTATGTGTCATCGCTCTATACTCCGCCTCAGCACTGGATTGTGCTACAATTGTTTGCTTTTTACTTTTCCATGAAACAACATTAACTCCTAAGCAAGTGTAATAACCAGTGATTGATCGCCGATCAGAAGGAGAACTAGCCCAATCAGTATTCGAAAAATCTTTCACTCGAAGATGTCCATTAGCTCGATATAGCAATTCAAGACTAGGAGTATGTTTGAGATATCGAAAAATACGAATGAGTGTATCCCAATGTAGGACATCTCATAAATTGACTTACCACAGTGACTGCATATACAATATCTTGTCAGGTAATAGTGAGATAATTAAGCTCCCAACCAACCTGCAGTACCGACCTAGATTATCAAATGGTGCACCATCATCCACCAACAACTTCTGATTTGGATCCATAAGAACATCAATTGGTCTACCACCCAACAAACCTACTTCTTCTAGCATGTCGAGTACATATTTCCTTTGAGACAGACAAATACCCTGTAGAGATCTAGCGATTTCAATACCCAAAAAATAACGGAGTTCTCCCAGATCCTTCGTATGAAATTTATGTTGCAGAAATGCTTTTAACTGAGTAATACACATGAAATCATTACCACTGATTACGATATCATCAACATAAACAACCAATAGAGTTTACCTTACATCTGTCTGTCTGTGAAAGATAGAGTGATCTATTTGACATCAAGAAAGACCAAACTCTAATACTGCATCTGAGAATTTACCAAATCATACTCTTGGTAACTGCTTCAAACTGTACAGAGATTTTTTTAGTTGACACACACTCTTACAATACTCTCCTGAGCAATAAACTCAGGTGGCTGCTCCATGTAAACCTCCTCAACCAAGTCACCATATAAAGAGAGCATTTTTGACATCTAACTGAAACAATGGTCAATCAAGATTAGTAGCCAAAGAAATTAAAACACGAAAAAATGAGATTTTGACAACAGGAGAAAATGTCCCTGCGTAATCAACTCCATAAGTTTGAGTGAACTTTTAGCAACAAGCTGGACGTTGAGGGGCTCAACAAAAGCATTCGGATTAAATTTAACAATATATACCTATCGACAATCAACAATCCGTTTTTCAGGCAGAAGGGAATAAGATTCCAAGTCCCATTATGATGTAAGACATCCATCTCCACTTCCATAGCTTTCCTCCAACCCGGATCAGACAAGACACCCTGTAGGGTCTTAGGAATAGAGATAGTAGACAGTTGCAAGGTAAAGCAAATAAAGGCAGGATACAAGGCATCATAAGAAACAAAATTACTAATGGGATAGTGAGTAACACATGTTCGAGTACCTTTCTGAAAAGCAATTGATAAAAAGTCAGAATTACTTGAGGAATTCAGATCAGGAAACGGCAAGGAAGGCAGCAGGGGTACTTCAGCTGACAACCGCACATGGTAGGAGTATACACAGACACGCGAAGAAGGAGATGGTAACACATAGGAAGTGGAGTAGGCGACGATAAGGGAAAGGGTGGTGGTGGAGTAAAAAATCCAAAGTCAAGATCTAGAGGCTGCTCTAGAGTCAAGAAATATGGAACAACTTCACTAAAAATGATATCAGCACTAGTGAAGTATCGACGAAGAGTGGGACTATAGCAACGATACCCCTTTTGTGTGCGAGAGTATCCAAGAAAGACACACTTAGTAGTATGAGGGTCAAGTTTATCAAAGTCAGGCCCCAAGTTATGAACATAACAAACATACTTAAAAACTTTAGGAGGTAGGGAGAATAAGGGAGTATGGGGTACAATAACAGAATATGGACTTTATCCATTTTATAAAAAAGACGACATGTGGTTAATGAGGTGACATGCTGTAAAGACAGCATCACTCCAAAAAACACGAGGTACATGCATGTGGAATAATAATGCATGAGTAACTTCTAACAAATGTTGGTTCTTACGTTCAGCAACATCATTCTACTGAGAGGTATAGGCACATGATGTATGATGAATAATGTCAATTTTACGAAGATAAGATGAAGAAGGATCAGATTAATATTCTCTAGCATTATCAAAACATATAACACAAATACGACAACCATATTGGGTTTTTACTTCTTTACAAAATGTCTCAAATATAGAGAATAATTCAGAATGGGCTTTCATAAGAAATAACTAAGTCACACGAGAATAATCATCCACAAAAGACCCAAAATAAAAAAATTTATTAGATGAAATATTCTTTATTAGACCCCATACATCAGAGTGGACTAATTCAAATGGACTAGATACACAATTATTGACTCTAGATTCAAAGAAACATGATGATGCTTACGAAATTGACAAGCTTCACAAGGCACAGATGACACATGACTAAGACTAGAAACTGGTGCTTCAGATTCTAGAAAGAATGATGACCAAGACGAAAGTGCCATTGGAAGGGAGATGACGAGGTTTGCATGGCTCGAGGAGGTGTATCAAAGTCAAAATAATAGAGACCACCAGTTTCATGCCCCGTACCAATCTTCCTCTTCATCTGGAGATCCTAAAAAACACAATATGAAGAGTAAAAAGTTACTGAACAATTAAGAGAGCGGGTAATTTTCCTAATAGACAGCAAGCTAAAGGAAAACTAGGGAACAAATAAAACAAATGATAAAGACATATCAGTACTCAATTGAGTGGTCCCTAAACCTGAAACTTTAGAGGAAGTACCACTAGCAAGAGTAACATTGTATGGGAAATTAACAGATTGATAAGTAGAAAAGACACCACACAAACCAATCATGTGATTAAAGGCGCCAGAGTCTATGATCTATGAACTACAAGTGGAGGACAATAAACAAGTGGAAGCGGTGCCTGACTAAGCAAAAGTGGCAGTGAAGGAAGATAAAACAACCTGTTGTTGAGACAGAAACTGAGCATACTCCTCACGTGTAAGAGTAACAGACCTAGAATCTGGTGGAGCCAACTATGGTAGGGTGGAAGTGTCATCCTGATAGGAGACTTGATTAACAGTGCCTGAAGGCTGGTCATATAAATCCCAACAATAATCAACAATGTGACCTCCACGACCACAATGAATGTACAAACAAGAACCGTGCCGACCACCATGACCTTCAGTATGGCCTCTAGTGCGATTGCCCCAACCCCCACGACCACCACAGCTACCACGGCTACCTCGAGGGCTATCACTATGGCCATTGGGAACAATGAGAGCTAAGCGGTCAAGAGGTAAGCTGCAGTCAATGCTAGAAGGGCCAGTAGACTATGTAGCATGTTGTAAACAGGAGAAAACCTTAAGTAGAGATGGTAGGCTAGAACTACCCAAAATCTAAGAGCGAATAGACTCATATTCAAGTTTCAAACCCATCAAAAAATGAACAACATTCATATCCTCATATTATTTCTGTCAAACTGTTGCATCAATAGCGAAAATGTGGTAGAACTTCAATTCCTCACAAACTTCCTTAAAATGAGAATAATAATATGCAAGACTCAGATTTCCTTGGTCTAGACGAAAATGTTGTTGACATACCTCATATGCACAAGTAAAATTACCTTTGCCTGAATACATAATAGTCAAGTGATTCCAAATTCTTTGGTCGTGTCAAGATAAAATAAAGTGAAACAAATACTAGCCTCAATACTATTCAATAATAATAAAATAATTTGAGCATCTGTCTGTTCCTACTGATCATACCCAAGAGTGTCTTCCTTGGGTTCAGGAGCCACTAAATATTTCAAAAAACCGTTACATTTAAGAAATACTTGAATAGATCATGATCACAGAATATAATTGGTCTCATTAAGCTTAACAGTGGTCATGGAACCGTTAAGGAGATCAGTAGGAGACAAACTTGGTGGCAAAGAAGAAGTAACGGCAAATGGATCATCATTCTTGGGTTCCATAGTCATATGACAGAAAGAATATAGTTCAAGAGAGAAATGGAACTCACAACTAGCCACCCAAGTGTGATTTGAATCCAAACAAATCTCAGAACTAGCCCAAAGTCACTTAAAGAACGTAAAACAGATCTAAAACATGCTGAACAGGAACCAAACCATGCGAAACAGACCTGAACAGACCTAAGGTAGGCTGAACCAGAGATGAACTGGCTGAGGGAGGGCTGGACAGTGCTGAACTGGAAGTGAACTAGCTGATGCAAGCTTGGACAGTGTTGTACCAGAAGTGAACCGACTGCTGCAAGCCTAAACAGGACTGAACCAGGTGTACTTGCGTCTGAACCATGATGAATCAGGCTCAGTCGTGCTTGAACAGGAGGTGAACGTTGTAAAACTAACCTGAATCGACCTAAGATTGGCTAAACCGGCGCTAAACTGTGCTAAACCAGCATTGAACCGTGCTAATCCGAGTTGAATCAGACCTGAACCATGATGAACCGGTCTGGATAGTGATGAACCAAACTAAGTAGGTTGGGCTGGATTGAACTCAGGCCAACAGACTGGGTTGAACTTGGGTTGTTGGACTTTAGAATTAATTTAAGCACGCAACCATGAAAGATCTGATGTGACACACATTATTCATCTTCTTCACAGTTAGGGTTCCAACGAAACCCTCACCTCCAACAGTGTATCCCACAGTGGCACAACCTAGCGCCGATGACCACAACTACCTGCGATGACAACCATAACCACTTCGGTAGCAACCAACGACGACCACAACAAAATTACTTTCACGTCACACACAGATGACAACAAATATCGCTGATGACAAATATCAACGACAACGAACAGCAAACAACACCACCACCACAATACAACCAGTCAAACGATCACAAACCACAACAACGACCACGAATAGCAAGCAACACCACCACCACAATACAACCTGTCAAGCGATCGTCGACCACTTACACCATTGATTTCCAACAGAAACTAAAACTTGAGGAATACACAATTTCAGTGCAAACCCATCCAATATACTGGTAGAACCATATAAGTGATCTCACACACATAGTAAAAACGTAGAAGAAAAAAAAAAGGAAAAAGAAGAATAGTAACGAAATGAAAAAAAGAAGGGAAGAAAAGGTGATTAATAAGAAATTAGACCTAATTACTTTGATACCATGTTATGTTTAGAGAAAAGGCATTTTAAGTTTAGAAAAAAGGCAAGCTTAACACAACATGGGAGAGGCAAAGAGAAATTTTGTCTTACCCTACTTCTCACTATTAATCTTGTATTTATAGTTACTGAACAAAGACGCAAAAAATAAGTATACCCTTTGGATGGTATACATATTACAATAAATATAAACCCTAATTATATTATAATAGTTTTCTCAACAAAACTTATACCAAATCGCTGAACTGAAACAAAGAATATTGTGTAAAGGCTCCTGAAGCCCCGTTTTGATGCCATGAAGAAAAATAAACAAATTTTTTTTCATTGAATCGCAGGCCAATACATTATAACACTTATGGGTCTAGATAGTTAAACTAATGACATAAAAAAAGAGATAGATCATCAATTGCATAATTCAAGACAATAATCATTTTCATATCTTCCTATTTTCCACATGATCGTTCATTTGATTTCTCTAATCACACTTTCAACCACTCTAATTTATATTCCCCGATACTCTCCCATCAAACTTATGGAGATTGTAAAAAATATATCTATGAGTGTGCATTGAGACAGATGCTTCATTCATGGCCCATTTTTGAGTCTGCAGCAATTATAGATTGCATTCAACTCAATTCATGTTACATAATCATCATGGGTTTGAAGAGAGAATTGTGTTCAAAGAAAAAATATTACTATCAAATAAATATTGATAAGAACAAATCTAGATTCTTATATTAGAAGACAAACATTTTAGTTGGATGGCAACCTAGTTGAAGAGTGGAAGCAATGACAAACCAATATTACCTGAATCGTAGGTCGTTTTGGTACGTGTACGTAATATGATATTTTGTTAAATACGTAATACGATGGAGATAGACTTAACTAATATGATATTTTGAATCGCAAGTCGTTTTGAAACTCTTATCTAAGTAGTTCATTACTATACAACATTCTATATTGTAGAACATATTAAACATTAAGTCAATTAACATTTATCTTACATTTGTGCTCAATATTCTATTATCTAAAATAATATATAATTACAAATATATATACACGTAGTCAATTTATATATATTTTATATCATGTTACATGTTCCAATGTGAATTGATTTAGGATTAAGATAATTTGGGGTTGCATATTTTAGTGATCTGAATCGTGAATTTATCCCGTTTGAGATCAATGTACCCAAATCATTGATTGTCAAGGGTTTAGTAAATTTCGATAACTATGTGGTGAGTCTAATCCAGGCATGGACCAACAGGCTACGATTCTATGTTAAAGAATTCAACCCAAAATTTATTGACAATGAGTGAGAACCGCACTAAGCTCATATACTAGTTTGAGAGGATCTATTATCACGATGTGAGACAAGCGCTAAGAAGAGGCACATGGGAAGTGTATTAGCTTAGCAATGCATCAATACTCCTGCATCAACGTTTTAGAAATTGAAAAATCTGAAACCTAGATACCAGCCCATTCCCCAGAGCTCAAAAGCATACCAGGCTCTATGAAACTTAGCCGCTTCTCAATTTTTGAATTGAAGACCCCACTCTATCCCTCACAGCCCAAAAAAAAATATTTCTATGTTCATTAAGCCCCCCCCCAAAAAAAAAAAAAAAA
>CAUOFW020001280.1:823862-886268 GCA_963454935.2 Ilex paraguariensis | reverse complement strand
CCCCCCCCCCCCCACAACAAAAAAAAAAAAAGATACTTGTGAAAAATATTAAACCTAAAGACTTGACATGTGCTAAGTACAAAGGTACACTTTTGCACAACTACAAAATTATATAAAACCACCCACGAAGAGAAGTTAAATAAGAGTTGATACAGAGGTGCATGAAGTTGTAATAACCTGGTTTTCCTCCATTCAGAATAGCACTTTCGGCTGGTTCTACACCATACACCTGATTGTACACAAAAAGAAAGGCATCCAAGCACATAAAAGACAAGGATACATTCTCCCTCTCTCTCTCTCTCTCTCTCTCTCACACACACACACACTCATACTGGCATACATGCGCATAACACGCAAACCTGCAGACGACATATATATGAATACCAACCTTTAGGTTAGGATTTTTCTCCTTGAGGTACTTCCCTGCACCGGTCACTGTACCCCCTGTTCCTATCCCAGCAACCAGGGCATCAATTCTCCCCTCAGAGCCCTTCCATATTTCTGGTCCAGTGGTTTCATAGTGAATCTGTACACTGCAAAATATGAATGGAGCATTCCTACAAGCTATCAACAAGTAATATATGTGAAGAATACCTTTGGGTTGGCAGGATTCTCAAATTGCCGAAGGAAATAACCGTTGGGTGTCTTTTCCAGTATCTCTTGGGCTTTTTGAATAGCCCCATCAATGCTTTTGGCAGCATCTGTAATATACAACTCTGCTCCAAAAGCTCGGAGGAGAATCCTTCTTTCAAGGCTATATGTATGTGGCATAACTGTTATAAGTTTATAGCCCTTAGCTGCTGCAATGAATGCCAGACCAATGCCAGTATTTCCACCAGTAACCTCAATGAGGACCGTCTTCAGCACCATCAATTAAGCATATTCAAAATGAATAAACACCTTTCAGTTCAAAACACTTCAAAATCCATACTATTCAGATGAATAATGCCTTCTAACATCAATATCGGTTCCCTTTGAGACAGAGAACCTAATTTGATCATTAATGACACTGCACTATGTTCATGAAAATGATGCTAAACCTTGTTCAAGTATGTGGAAAAGGCGAATTATCATGCAATAATTTGCGATATGTAACTTGCAACTGTAATGAGAATAAAACGTTGTACATAAGAACCGGTACAAGTCTGATAAAAGGAATTTAACTAACCTTTCCAGGCATAATCAGACCCTTCTCTTCTGCGTCTCTTATCATACTATACCCAATCCTACACATCAGTGATTAGAAATGCACATGTTCATTAGCACAGTGAAAGAATTAAAGTGCATCTTTCCACAGTTGCTATATATCACATGTAAAAACCAGCATACCAGAGGTAAAGTTCTGAAAAAAAAAGATGAGCACCTGTCTTTCACACTTGAGCAAGGTTCCATCATCTCTAACTTGGCAGCGATACAGGCTACACAACCATCCACAATGTTATTGAGGTATACCATCGGGGTATTTCCTATTAGCTGTTCGTTTTGAAAACAAGAAAAATTCGGTGACTTGACATTAAAGATTACATGGAAGTTGAAGAAAAAAATCTTAAGACCAGAAGTTACTTCAGTAACATCTTTGGCAATTTCACACTTATCTTCCATAATCTTCTTCTCAGATTACTGCATGATGATTGGAAGATAAGAGCATCAGAAAACAAAAACAGCTAAGTAGGGGTAAAAACTTCGAGTCCAACCTGACATCCCATGGAAGAGATCCAACATCACAGTCACCATGAGATATGATAATAATAAAAAAATAGCACTAGGGTATTTCATGAGGCTTCATGATTTCATATGTAATAGCAAACAAACCCATGAGAAAGCTTCCGTAGTAGAGATTGCCTCAGATGAAATGCACATACAGAAACAAGAACAACGTGCTTTAATCCTAAAAAGCTTCCATATAAGCCTCTTACATAGGAGTCACAACAAAGGAGGTATCAACAAAAACTCCATATTGCTTTTTTTCTTTTTTTTTTTTTTTTGATAGAAAACAATAATATCATTAACCATAATAGATAAAATAAAATTACAAAAGAAAGTCGACGGTGGACAAGTAGTCCAAACCAAAGACAAATGAAAACAAAAATACCAAACAAAATGAAAGAAAAACAAAACAAAACTACGTCCCAGGTGAAGCTTTCCCAACTCAAAGCAATAAAAAAAAAGATGAATATTCTCAAACTCCTTTGACACAAAGGCCAAAATATGAAACCATTTCTCATATTTATCCTAAAAAATCCTTGCGTTCTTTCAATCCAAATAACCAAAAAAATAGCAAAAAACACAAGCCCAAAGAGTACTCCGCCTCTTATCAGTTGTTAACATGCAATTCAACGCAGATTTTATATCCGACAACAATAATATAAACCATACATCAAAACAGAATGTAATTTTTTTATTAAAATTAAATATATAAGATAGTGATAACACAAGAGGAAAAGGGGCGAAATATATGCTTAAGAGGAAAGCAGAAGCAACAGTTAAACAGAGGAAATTCCTCTAAAAACAAACCAGCTCACAACCCAACAAAAACATATCCCAAAAAAATGAAAATTATTTTGGAAGTTGGCCTCTCTCTTTGACAAAAGAACCAACTAACCAAAAGATGCTCTAGGAATTCGAAAACTTTCTACCTCCAACATAGAAAATCAGCCAAGGTCCAACATAAAGAGCAAATCACTATGTACCAAGGGATCGAGATCTCAACCAGTAGATATGAAGATTAGAATTGCATTCAAGCTGACCAATTTTGCAGTCCATACCAAAGCTTCTTTGAGGCCTTCCAGCTAACCAAAGATGACTTTTTAACTTCTTTTTTTCGTTTTTTTTTTTTTTTTTTTGGGGGGGGGGGGGGGGGGGGGGGGTTGGAATTTTTCACCAACCACTTTGGGAAAAGTGAGGATATCAGGATAGTATCTCCTACATGGGGACTCCTCCACTAGCAGGCTGCCCAGATCCCCATCAATTTAAAAAGAATATTCAGAATTTTAATCAACAGTCCTTTTCATACTTCCCCTGACAGAGCTCTACTTCCCTCAAGATACTGAGAAAACCAGAACCCAGTAGAAAGAGACAGAGAAGGACATAATACAGAAATAGTACAAAACTTTCATGAAGCAATTTGCTGAGGCAGGTCCTCAAACATAAAATTAAATAAGAAAATTATTACAAGATTAAAACAAAAACTTAAGAAATTTCTCATGACAGAATCAACCGTGACCAATATTTTATAATAAGCATACACTGGGAAACTGAAAAGTATTGTGCATATACATAAAGAAAACAGAAACAAATCTGAGAACTGGGTTTAAGATAAGATAGCTGATCAAAGATAAAACAAATCAAACGGACTAAAAATTAAGCAGCATGAATGTAAAATCATTAAAAGTATCAAACCAAAGTGCATACTATTGCAAAATACTCATTAATGTAAAGAATAGAAAAACTATCAGTATATATTTTCCTACAAATTGACATGGAATTAAGCTCAACAATCAATAAACAAAAAAAAAAACCCAAAATTTAAACACCCAATCTCACAACATCAAATTTCACAACCCACACCGTAAAATTAATATCAAGGTAAGGGAACTGGAGAACAGCATAAAGGAAGTCTTTACACTCTCACTACTAACCAAAATTATTCACTGCAAATATGATGCAGGAGCCTGTGGCTGTCATAGGCAGTTGATCAAACCAAATGGCAGCCTATTTCTCTTGGCTAGTTAATGTGCTGAAGACTAAATACCCATATTGACAAACACCTCAGCAAAAGAAACCTTTACAATAAAGTTACTGATAATGCGCAAAAATGATTTTGCACGCCACCTGTCAAGTGTAGATAATAATGCAATAAAATCAATGAAAAAAAATTAAGAAGACATAATCTATAGTGGTTCGGTCAATTCGACCTACGTCTACTCTTCAATGGCTTCAGTTGCCGGGTATTTTATTGACTCAAAGGTATGGAGAATGGAGATACAAGCTTTGAGAAAAAGAATGGAGAATCAAAGAAAATAGTAATCTCTGGTAGTCGGTTCGTCCTCTGTAAGTCTCTGGTGGAGCGTGATATTCATCCTCCTTTTTTCTACCAGATCGGAGCTATTTTATAGCAGCTAAGAGATCATTCTTGTGGAGATCATGACATATCCTCAAGGTTTCTTTATCGCAGCTAAGAGATTATTCTTGGTGGAGATCACGACTTATCCTCAACGGAAGGAGGAGGTTGGGGAGCTCTTCATGAAACGTGGTCAAAGATTGGACCGTTTCCTTCGGTGGTACAGATAAGCTTCCCGTGATCTCCTCTTGGTGACGTGCTAAGCAAGAAGTCTAACCGGCCTTGGACTGTCTTGGACTTGGTGGATTTGGACCGTTTCCTTTGGTGGTGCAGATAAGCTTCCCGTGCTCTCCTCTTGATGACGTGCTAAGCAAGAAGTCTAACCGGTCTTGGACTGTCTTGGGCTTGGTGGAATCAAAATGAGGNTACTATTAGACACAATCAAATGGAAAAATCCACAAAACAAAGCACATACAAATACTATGAATTACAATCTACATTGAAAAATGGAGAATTTGCTCTAATGACAGAAATTTCAAGTACCCAACTTAGCATGGAACCCAATAAAGAAATCTTTACTGAATAAATCATGGAAAAAGATCAAATAATGGAAGGAATACGTCAAAAACATCCCAATTCAAGAACCCCAATAAAGCAGTACCGCTTGAGTCAATATCAAGAACCCCAAAAAGATAGATAACATCTTCCTGGTCTCAGTTTGAAAACAGAACTTCACGAGTCAATATCACACGCATATGCGGTACACATGTCGTATGTACAAGGGTGGGTATGTGAAGATGTTATCTGTAAGGCTGAGTTTAACGACAAAGGGGAGAGAGAGAGATGGTGATGTCATTCTGAGGGGCAAGTTTTTTATTCACTCTTATCCTCTTCTGTGGTCCTTCCATAATTCCGTTAGTTTATTCAAGGAGAAATTTTGACAAAATAAGCGAGGGAAGGTGATAGAAATGTCAGATTTCAATTTCTATACTAATAAGATGGAGAGAAATTCAAATTTTCTAATTGAAATCAACTCTCTCAATTTAGAACAACGGCTAAGATTTAATTAAAATTTAAATAAACAGTTCAAATTTCATCTAAAACCCACCTAATTATATCCAATCACTCACAATCTATCCCACCCAAATTCATCCTCCCGCCTACTTTAACCACACACAGGCCACCCATAAGAAAAGCAAAACCCAGCTGACCCATCCCAGTATCTCTCTCTCTCTCACACACACATAGAGAACTCCTCCTCTGCCATGGCTAAACCAACATCAAAGATCTCCTCTCTTGCCCAGGTACACCTCTCTCTCGCTTTCTCTCTCTCACGACACACACGCAGTCAAAAACACACACAGCATCAAACCCACACACACCAGCACACACACACACACAACAACAACATCAAACCCACACGCACTAGCATATATTGAACCCACACACACAACAGCACACACATATCGCGCACACACACACACGCACCAGAAACACATCGCACACACACACATACACACTTAAATTGATTTGATGACTTTCGTTTTAATTTGAGTCTTCATTTTGGTTTGAAAATTTTGGTTTTTTTTTTCCAAATAAATTTAACAAAATTGAATGTTAAATTGTTCACACAAAAAGCACACACACCACACACATATTGCGCACACACCATACACACACCAGCAAACACATTGCGCGCGCGCACACACACACAAATTGATTTGATGATTTCGGTTTTAATTTGAATGTTTTTTTTTTCAAATAAATTTAACAAATTGAATGTTAAATTGTTTTGAAAATTGGTTTGGATGTTATAGTTTGGGTAGTTTGAATGTTCAATTTATTCGAATGTTATAGTTTTGGTGTTAATTGTGTTCATTTTTGTGTTAATTTGGTTTTTTTTTCAAATAAATTTAACAAATTGAATGTTATATTGTTTTGAATGTTCAATTGGTTTAAATGTTATAGTTTGGATTTTTCGAATGCTCAATTGGTTTGAATGTTATAGTTTTGGTGTTAATTTTGGTGTTTTGAATGTTATATTTGTTTTCAAATAAGTTTGTTAAATTTTGAAGTAGCAATAGCTTATAAGAGATGTTTGATAAAGATCTATACATAACTTTTTCTTTGGTCACCTCTAAGAAGAATTGAAACATAGAGCACATGTCTAATGTAAATTCTTATTAAATTAAGATTTCATGTGTGTGTGTGAGAGAGAGACAAGTCTCATTAAATCACATTTTCGGGCTCTGTATAAGTGGGTTCTTTCATAATTCCTTTCACTTGATTTTGGTCCACTATAGAATTTTTTTTAAGTGAAGTTTTTAATCTATTTTAGTATATGACTGCTACACTAAATGAGGAGGGAGAGAGAGAGAAAGAGAGAGATAACACTCAATTTTTTTAGTCAATTATTTATTTTTCAAAACTAAAAGTTTGTAAAACATTTTTTTAGCTTGGTTCATAAACAATTTTATATCAATTTTTCACTTTAACGTTGGGTGTTAATTTGAATGTTTTTTCGAACAGGTTTGATAAGTTTTGTTATAGCTTTAATATTATAGTTTGGGTGTTTCCGAGGAGAAAGAAAAAGTTACCTCTTCTAATAAAGGAACAAAAAGTACAGTTTGTCAATTGGTATGATTTTTCATCGTATTTTTTCTCTAAGGTTTTATGTGTATAAAGATGTTTATGAATTTTTTTTAGCTGCAGTTTAGTGCAAATAATGCAGCTTTTGTGTCAATTTTGAGTCCTTAATGATGTTAACTCCATTTACATGACATTTTTTGGAGCTTTTGTGCGTGTTTGATCCTAATGATAGATTGTATACAAGGTTGGATCCAAATGATTGTATAGATTGAAACTGCGAGAGTCAACATGCTTAATGTAGACACCTACAAACATTATGAGTTGTAGACACAGGGTAATATTGCCAATTGGATCAGTTTTCAAAAGGAAGCTTTGTCAAAATTGTTTTAAAGATAACAACTTGTGTGTATCAATTCAATCGGTCCTTATTGTTGAATGTGGTTGGATATTTATTTGTAAACATTTTAACAATTTTTTCTCATTTTGTTTGATTTTTTGTTGCATAATGTGGTCCAATAATAAATCATCATGAGTGCAGGTCATATGATTATTTGTAAAAATCCATTATTTTAATTTATGACTATACAAAGTAGTTTATCTTATTATAATTATGAAGTTAGACAGGATATTTGGTAAACAATTATAGATTTAAACATATTAAGAGAAGAGATACGTTTAAGCAACAAATTTATAACATAATAGTGTTCGAATTGTTTACAGTAGCTTACATTAATTATCTCTCTCTCTCTCTCTCTCTCTCTCTCACTCACTCTCTCTCTCTCTCTCTCTATATATATATATATATATAAGAGATACGTTTAATAATTATTTTCTAATTATTTTTTGTTTTAGGCACCAAGCAATAGTGTTATATCAAAAGCTACCTTGATACAATGTGTAAGTCTTGAGCTAGAAATGCGTTATGTCAGGAAAGAAAATGCGTGCTCCAAAGGTCAATTAGGACAACGTGCATGTCAAGAATGAGAGAGATCAAGACAATGTGCCCCTGTTCAGCCTAGATTTTTCCCTTCTTTACCACGGAGCCGTCATCGCCTAGCATGCCTAGGACGAGAATCAAATAAATGGTCCAACATTTAATCGATGACTTCGCCTATGGAACTACCCCATCCTATATTAGAAAGTATAGTGACTACAATTGACTTGGATTCATCGTCCACCACCATGCTCCAAACTCTTGATGAAGACACCATAACAAATGGTCCAGGGTTGTTGTCTGTACCCATCACGATTCAAGAATATCCTCTTCCAGATCTAATCGAAGGCACACCAATTCGCACACATGTCTTAAAATCATGGTTGACCACCATGCACCAACATCTTGATGAATACACCACAACGAATGTTTCAGAATTGTTGTTAGTGCCCATCATCTTTCAAGAAGATCTTCCTCAAAACCTGATCGAAGGCATACCAACACGAACAAATGTCTTAAAGTCATTGTTGACCACCATGCTCCAAAATCTTGATCAAGACACCACAATAAATGTTTTAGGGCTATTATCTATGCCCATCATGATTCTAAAAGATCCTCCTCAAAACATAATCGAAGGAACACCAACACGATTGCAACCATTCTCTCGGTGTTCCATGGAAATACCTGTTGTTGGGCCATGAAATGTCTCAGGAGTGTTGTCTGTGACTACAATGCTCCTATAATTTCCTCCTCAAAACCTTGATGGAAGCACAACAACACCCTTGAAACCACTTTCCTTGCGTTCCTCAGGGCCATCGTATGTGATAAAAATGTTTTAACAAATTTGTAATCCGAATGAAGGCAACAGGTGTTTGTTATAATTTATAATGTCTTGTTCTCGCTATTGCTATCTTATTCATGTTGTTCTTTTAAGTTTGTATTCAATTTATACAAACCAATTGTATGACATCTAAATTTGATATGTAGTGCATACTTAGTAGAAGAAGGTGCATCTTTGAGTGCTGCACTTGATCCTCAAGAACATGAAATTCTAGATCGTCATTTCCTCGGCTTGATAAATCGAACATATACTCATTGTTTTACCTTACACTGGCTTGTTGAAAAATTAGCATATTCATCTGTATCAAATCTTTTATTTGGTAAATGTTGTTTGAAAGGAAAAATTAGGCTACTTCCACTTATTACCCCCCTTTTGTTGCCTAAAACATTGTATGATCACAATGATGAATAATCAAAATCATTTCATCAACATACACAATAATATAATGCAGCTAATGCTTTTACGAGTCTTGGTACTACTTTGGATGAAAGATTAACTGTTGGGAGGAGGCCTAGAACATTCACCATCCATGGAGAATTACACCATCGAATAGGATCACTAATACCACAACCAGGGCGTGAACCCATTTACTCTCAATTGTACATTTATGATCCTAATTCAGCTTTAGATGTTCACAGCAACAGAAATCCTAACTTGAGAAGAGATGTTTTGAAAACTATTCAAGATTGTTTATTGCACGTAAATTTATTTTCCACAAAATTTCAATAGGCTCGCACAATTTTAAGTTAATTGGAATTGACCAGGTAAAGTTTACAAGCCTATCTTCACTACAGTGTTGTAACAGACCGGCGTCGATATAATCTCCCAAAGACAGATGAGATTGTTGTAATATTACCAGGATATGAAACTAAGTCAAGTGGAATGAGAGGTATTGTGTTATATTTGAGAGGGGACAATGAGTTAATGCAAATTAATAAGTGTCACCCGACATATTTATCATTGCATTATGTGTTATTGTATTCTCATTGTGAGCTAGGATGGAATCCAAATTTGATGCAGTGGAACGTTTCACAAGGTCAAACTTCATGAGAGCTGGAAAACTATTCCAGGAATTTGTAGTAGATGCTTGGGCCACTATTGAACAAAATCGGTTGACATATTACAAGTTGAATGAATCGAAGCTTTGTGCAAAACTTTACCAAGGTCCTAGAGATGTTTGTGCAGATGAACTTGGTCCTGAGCAAGTTGGTCAACGAATGGTTTTTCTATCTTCAATCATTGGCAGTGGAAGACATATGCTTGAGATTTTTCAAGATTCAATGGCTATCACACGATATAATCAACACCCAGATATTTTTTTAACTATGACTGCAAATCCTAGCTGGCCATAAATTACTAAATCATTATTATCGAATCAGATCCCTACTGACTGTCCTGATTTAACAACCCGTGTTTTTGAGTTGAAGTGAAGTTTCTTGATGAAGGAGATAGAAACAAAGTCAATCTTTGGTAGAGAGGTGGCACATATTTTTACAATTGAATTCCAAAAGAGGTGGTTACCGCACATGCATGTACTTTTGTTTCTTCACCATTCAGATAAAATTCAGATATGTGCTCAAGTAGACAAAGTAGTGAGTGCTAAATATTTGGATTGTCAAACTGGCCTATTGCTTTTTGAAACACTCATAAGTTGCATGATCCACAGACCATATGGTGCTTGAAATCCACAAGCACCATGTATGAAAAATGGGGGTGTGCACCGAGAGGTACTCTCGAGCATTTGTGGAATCAACAATCATGGACTGCGATGAATATCCTATCTATCGTCGCCGTAATAATGGTCAAAAGTACATCATGAGGGGGCAAGAAATTGATAATAGATATGTTGTACCCATAATACGTATCAATTAAGAATGTTCAAATGTCATATCAATGTTGAAGTTTGTGCGAGAATCAGATGTGTGAAATACATTCACAAGTATATTTATAAAGGATATGATCTTACAACTATGGTGCTTGGAGGAATTTATGGGATCCAACAATATCTTGATACAAGGTATATTGGAATTCTGGAAGTTGCTTGACAATTATTTGATAATCCTTTACATGAAGATATTCCTTCAGTTGTACGATTGACACTTCATTTACCTAGGATGCATCATGTGATCTTTAACCGCACTGAATCTTTTGGTACAATCCTTTCTAAAGGTGCACAACAAGATATAACTCCAACTGGATTTTTTACTTGTTGCACTTCACATGAATCTGGACGTGCATATCAAGAATTTCTACAAAAGTTTGTTTGGAATAAGATCATCAAGAAATGGACTCCAAGACAAAGGGGTTATGCAATTGGTAGAATGTACTTTGCTAGCCCTAATTCAGGCGAAAGATTTTATCTGCGTTTTCTTTTAATTGTTGTCAGAGGACCAACTTCATTTGACTGACTATGTACAGTAAATAATGTTATGCACAATACATTCAAGTTAGTATGTGTTGCAAGATGACTTATTGAAGATGATGAAAAATGGATACAATGTCTGCAAGAGGCTTCAATTATGAGAACATGATACCAATTAAGGAGACTATATGATATTATTCTCACAGAATGCTCTCTATTGCATCCACTTACACTATGGACTCAATTCTCAATGCATATATGTGATGATTTAGCACACATAATTCATATTATGTTTGGTGTTTTGAATCCAACTGATGATCAAATTGAAGATTATGGTTTATATTTGATGAATCAATTGCTCCACGAGTCAGGGAAGTGTTTATCTGATTTCTCACTCCTACCATAACCAATTGGAAATTGAAATGCAATAGTTGGCAACCAATTACTATTTGAGTACCAACAACTCCAGAATGAAGCACAATAGACTGGTGCACAAATTAATATTGAAGTCCTTAATGATGCATGTTAAGTGTAGGGAATTAACACAATATTAGAGAGTAACAAAGAGAGGTTAAAACTTAACTTAGCTCTCATACATCAATTATATTTATAGTTAACTCATAATAATAAAAAGTACACATACACCATCTTGTATTTACACATAATACCCTAACACTATTAACAATTTATATTTACTACCCTAATACTCTTAACACTCTCCCTCAAGCTGGACTATTTATATCATATAATCCTATCTTGGAACAAATCGCTGTAAGACGTGTACGACTCAATGTTTTGGTAAACATAGCTGCAAGCTAATCTTTAGATTTCACAAATGGAGTCGTAATCTCCCCAGCTACTATCTTGTCCTGAATAAAGTGACAATCAACCTCAATATGTTTGGTTCTCCTGTGAAACATTGGATTGGCAGCGACATGGATAGCTGTTTGATTGTTATAGAACAATTGTAAAGGAGATTGAACTGAAAACTCAATTTCCTAGAGAAAGTGTAATAGTCAAGTCAACTCACTCGTCGTATGCGACATTGCCCTATACTCAACCTCAGCACTGGATCTTGTAGCCACATATTGTTTCTTACTTTTTAATGAGACAACGTTATCTCCTAAGAAAGTATAATAACCAGTGGTTGATCTCTGATCAGAAGGAGATCCAACCCAATCAACATCTAAGAAACCTCACTCTAAGATGTCCATTAACTCGATATAACAGTCCAAGTTTAGGAGCTCATTTGAGATATTACATAATACGAGTAACTGCCTCCCAATATGGTACTATAGGATACCCCATGAAATGACTTACTATACTGACTGCATAAAAAATATTTGATTGACTAATAGTGAGATAATTAAGCTTTTCAACCAATCTGCGATACCGACTCAGATTCTCAAACAGTGCACCATCATTCATTAATAGTTTTTGATTCGGAACCATAGGAACATCAATCAGTTTACCACCCAACAAACCTACTTCCTCTAGCATGTCAATACATATTTCCTCTATGATAAACAAATACCCTATTTAGATCGAACCATTTCAACTCCCAAGAAATACGTGAGTTTCTTCAAATCATTAGTATAAAATTGATCTTGCAAGAAAATTTTTAACTTGGCAATCCCCTCAGAATCATTTTCAATAATCACAATATCATCTACATAGACCATCAATAGAACATATCCAGCATCCGTCTGTCTATAAAACACAAAATGGTCTGTCTGACATTGAAGAAGACCAAACTCTAAAACTACATTTGAAAACTTACCAAACCATACCCTCGGTGACTGCTTCAAACCATACAAAGATTTTTTTAACCGACATACACTCTTACCATACTCCCTAGGTGGCTACTTCATGTATACCTCTTCAACTAAGTCACCATGTAGAAAGGCATTCTTGAAGTCTAACTGAATCAAGTGTTAATCAAGATTAGCAGCCAAAGAAATCAAAATACTAACAGAGGAAATTTTGGCAACAAGAGAGAAAGTCTTCATAATCAACACCATAGGTTTGAGTAAATCCCTTTGCAACAAGTCAGGCTTTGAGACGCTCCACAGAACCATCTAGATGAAATTTAATAGTATACATCCAACGACAACCAACAGTTCGTTTATCAGGAGGTAAAGGAATGAGATCCCAATTCCCATTATGATGTAAGACATTCATTTCATTATCCATAGCTTTCCTCTAACCCGGATCAGATAATACATCATGTAAATGCTTAGGAATAGATATAGTAGATAATTGAGAGGTAAAATAAGAGAAGATAGGAGACAAGGCATCATATGAAACAAATTAAGCAATGGGGTGATTAGTAACACATGAAAGAGTATCTTTTCGAAGAGCAATAGGTAAAAAGTCTAAATTACCTGATGGCTCTGGATCAAAAAGAGTCAAGAAAAACGGTACAAACACCTCAGTTGATGGTCGAGGACGACGAGAGTATACATAAAGAGGTAAAGTAGACGGTAACACAGTGGGCAACGAAATATCTGAAGATGAGGGAAAAGATGTTGGTACAAGAGATGACCCAAAGTCCAGATTCAAAGGCTGAGAAGGTGCTGAAAAATATGAAACAGATTCTTCAAATGTGATATCGACACTAGTAAAGTATCGTTGCAGAGAAGGATTGTAACAACGATACTCCTTCTGTGTGTGGAAATAACCAAGAAATACATATTTGATAGCTCGAGGGTCCAGTTTATGAAACAAGGGATCCAAATTGTGAACATAACAGACACATCCAAAAACCTTAGGAGTTAGAGAAAATAAGAACTTACCAGAAAAAATGACAGAATATGAACTTTGTCCATTTAACACAAAGGATGACATACGATTAATAAGGTGACAAGCAGTAAGAACAACATCACTCCAAAAATATCAGAGAATATTCATATAGAATAGCAGGTCACGGGTGACTTCTAACAAATGACGATTCTTGTGTTCAACAACATCGTTCTGTAGAGATGTGTAAGCACATGAAGTCTGATGAATAATGTCAGTTTTACTAAAATAAGCTGAAAAAGGATCAGATTCATATTTTCGAGCATTATCAGAACGTAAAATACGTATACAACAACCATACTGAGTTTTTATTTCCTTACGAAAGGTCTCAACTATAGAGAACAATTTAGGCCGAGCTTTCAACAGAAACAACGAAGTCACACAAGAATAGTCATTTACAAATGACACAAAATAAGGATATTTATTAGATTAAATATTTTTTATTGGACTCCATACATCAGAATGTACCAACTCAAATGGAATAGACACACGATTATTGACTCTCGACTGAAATGACACACGGTGATGCTTACTAAGTTAACAAGCTTCACAAGCTTAAGACAACACACAACTAAGACTGAGAACTTGACGCTTTAGATTTTGGAGAAAGGGATGTCCAAGACAAAAATGTCATTGAAAATGAGACAACGAGGTTTGTAGAGCCCGAGTAGGTGAATCAAAATCAAAGTAATATAGGCCACCAGCTTCACGCCCCATACCAGTCTTCCTTTTCATCTCGAGATCCTGAAAGACACAATAAGAGGGATAAAAGTTTATGGAACAATTTAGAGAACGGGTAATTTTGCTAATAAAAAGTAGACTAAAAAGAAATTGAAGAACAAATAACACGGGGGATAGGGACATATCAGGACTCAAGTGAGTAGTCCCAAAACTTGAAACTTTAGAACAAGTACCATTAGCAAGAGTAACACTATGTGTGAAAGTAGTAGACTGATAAATAGAAAAAACACCAAACGCATCAGTCATGTGGTCAGAAACACCAGAGTCTATGATTTAGGGTCTGCGAGTGGAGGACAATAAACAAGTGGAAGCGGTACTTGACTGGGCAAAAGTAGCAGTGGAAGAAGATGGAACACCCTATTGCTGTTACATGAACTGAGCATACGCCTCATGTGTAATAGTAACCAACCTAGAGTTTAGTGGAGTTGACCAAGGTATAGAAACAACAACCAAGGTGTCATACTAAAAGGAAACCCGATTAGCAGCACCAGAAGATTTTTCATGTAAATTCTAACAGAAATCAACAGTGTGCCCTCCACGACCACAGTGAGTACAGGAATGAGGTCCACTATGACCCCTACAACCACTTGTATGACCTCTTGTACGACCTTCACAACCACCACGATTACCATATCCACCTCGGTGACCATTATTGTGGCTACTAGGAACCATAAGAGCAGAGCATGATCGATGCCTAAAGGAGTAAATAGAGCAGCACACTCTAAACGAGAGAAAACCTCAAGTAGAAAGGGAAGACTAGAACCACAAAAAATCTGAGAATAAATAGCCTCATATTCAGGTTTCAATCCTACCAAAAACCTAAAAACATCCAAATCCTCATGCTGCTTTCTGCCAAATTGCTACATCAGTAGTGAACGGGTGGTAGAGCTTCAACTCCTCACAGACTCCCCAAACGTGGGAGTAATGATCCTCAAGGCTTAGAGATAATCTGAGCGTCCTCTTGTTCCCATTGATCATACCCAAAAGTATCTTCCTTAGGTTTGGGATTAACCAATTTTTTTTNGTACCCTAATCCAGCTGAAAGTACTGCTTGCACACCTCATAAGCATGGGTAAAATTACCTATACTAGAATTCATAGTGGTTAAGTAATCTCATATCTCTTTGGCAGTGTCAAGGTAGAGCAGATTAGAACTAATACTTGGCTCAATGCTATTCGACAGTAAAGAGATAATCTGAGCGTCCTCTTGTTCCCATTGATCATACCCAAAAGTATCTTCCTTAGGTTTGGGATTAACCAATTTTTTTTTAAAACCTTTGCCTCAAAGAAAGACTTGAACGAAACGGGACTATAAAGTATAATTGGTCCCATTGAGTTTAACAGAAGTCATGGGATCATTAATAAGAACTGGAGAAGTAGAGGTAGGTGGCAAAGATTGAGCAATAGCATCTTGCTTTGGTTCCATAATAATATATCAGATAGTAAAACAGGAGCAACCTTATTGCTGATAACTGAACGGAGCAAGAGGTAGAAGCTGGACTGTTGAGCAGACAAGGAAAAACACACAATATTGCTGAACCGAACTAGAGGACCTCGTTGGATCACTAAACCGGATTGAAAGGCCTTGCTGGATCACTAAATCAGATAGGAAAAATACACTAGATTGCTGAACCAGATAGGAAAAACACACTGGATGGCTGAACCAACGTGAAAGTCGACAAAATCAGTCTGAACTGGTGCCAAACTAACAAAACCAGACTGAAAAAATGGGCTGGACCATTGAACCGGAGCAAAAACAGAAGGAACCAGTCTGAGCTGGTGTAAAACTACCTGAACCAGCTTATAGTGAACCAAACCAGAATTGAACTGGCCTAGAGTAGACCAAACCGGGATTGAACCGGCCTAGAGTAGACCAAATCGGGATTGAACCGGTCTGGTCTGGGTCTAGTGGAGTTGACCAAGGTATAGAAGTAACAACCAAGGTGTCATACTAAAAGGAAACCTGATTAGCAGCCCCAGAAGGTTTTCCATGTAAATCCCAACAGAAATCAACAGTGTGCCCTCCACGACCATAGTGAGTACAAAAATGAGGTCCACTGTGACCCCTACGACCACTTATATGACCTCTTGTACAACCTTCAGGACTAGAAAGATTACCATGTCCACCTCGATGACCATCACTGTGGCCACTAGGAACCATAGTAAAATTATTTTGTTGGCGATACTCAGTGGTGGTAGTAAAATTGTACTAACTGCTCTTGTTTTACTATCTGATTGAACCGGCCTAAAGTAGACCAAATCGGGATTGAATCGGTCTTAAACCAGCCTAGAGTAGACCAAACCAGGATTGAACCAGTCGGGTCTGGGGTTGGACAGATTTTGGTTTAGATCTTGGGCTGGACCAGGTTTGAAGTGGGCTGGAACTGACCCGCAACTGATCCAAACAGCCCTTATATTCTTCGTCTGATTAGGGTTTCAAAAGAAAGCCTCGGTTTTAAAAAAAAACGTCAGGGCCCCATTGTCATACCACCACAACAGGTTGCATAGCAGCAGCACCGCAAAGCCACCGATGTCGATGACCAGAGACCTCACAACCACAATCGCAGAACACAGAAGACACCACCATAATCGCAAAACATAGAGGCACTGATGTCGACAACACCTCACACCAAAAACCTCCACCACAACCGTAGCACCACCACTACCACAATATGTCACTACCACCACCGAGTATCGCCACCACTATGCTAGAACTTTGACTGATGTACCACCACAACAGTCACAACACTTCGACCGTGAAATTCTCACAACATAAACACACTAAGATTTGTATTTACGATCGAATTGCTCTGATACTATGTTAAGTATAAGGAATTAACACAATATGAGAGAGTAACAGAGAGAGGCTAAAACTTAACCTAACTCTCATACATCACTTGTGTATGTAGTTAACTCACAATAATAAAAATTACACATACACCCTCTTGTATTTACACATAATACCCTAACACTATTAATAATTTATATATACTACCCTAATACTCTTTACGATGCACAACTTGTTGCTTATACGGCAATCACATCGTTATTATGTGAAAATAAATGAACTACATTTTTTTTAGCGAAAGTGTTGGAACAGGGAAGATGTTTTTGTATGACACAATTGCAACAAAATTGTGTGGCCATGAACATGTTGTTATTGTGGTTTCATCTGGTATTACTTCGTTGTTATTGGTAGGGGGTTGTACCGCATATTCTACATTTTGTATTCCTATGGAAACGTTTAAAAATTTTGTTTGTGGGTTTACTAAACAATCAATGCATGTCGAGTGCCTAGGCAACATCGATACTGTGTGGAGGCAGGCAGTCAATCGCACACTTCAATATATTAGAGATGATAAAAGGTCTTTTGGGGGTATCACTGTTGTTCTAGGTAGAGACTTTCGACAAATCCTACCCATTATACTGAAAGGAGTTCCCGAGCAATTCGTGGCTGCACAATTGAGACGGTCTTTGCTATGGAAAGATATACATGTTTTGACTTTGGGTTTAAACATGCGATTAACTCACACAAACGTTAGAAATGCTAATGTTGCTAAATTCTTGATGGAGGTAATATTCCATTTTACCATGGATTTCTTGACATGATGCTTTGATGTAATATTTTATTTTTGACTGGTTATACTTTCACTTTTTAGATTAGTGTCCTCTTCCCTGAAGATGGGTCGAATTGTACCGCAAATATTATAAGATTCTTACAACAAGTAAATGGTATAGTTTAAACAAGTTTATTTCTACTAATTATATGATCTTTCCAATGTTTCAACTTTTACTTTTACAATGAGGTTCAATATTTGTAGGATTGGAGTAAATTTATCAAAGAGAACGATAGAATATATGCAATGAACTTTTGTGGATGGTGCCAGCGTAATCAGGTAACTTTACTCTTATGTCATTGCATCAAAATAATTTTATTATTTCTACAAATATATATTGTGTTAATTTGATTGTTTATGTGAATAATTTAGGTGGTTGTGCATTCACTCCATTGGGCAAAGTGCGTTCGAATTGATATGAGGACATTTAGGGGAGTGATGAAGAGAAGGTTTAGTGAATTGATAATGATGGCATTCTCTCTAACAAAAATCAAATGACTTGCAATCTAGTACTGACCTATCCACCTCCAACGACGACTAACACCCCATTGATCAATTAGTTGTATAATTAATCCCCTCTCTTACTTCCTTTCTTTGTCTATCTCTACTTTTCATACAAGCACACAACACACACACACACACACACAAGTTAGAATAAGATAATGCACAATGACAGTACACAATACACACAGATTACACACCCAACTATAGCCATTCAAACACTCGCACTTCACACTCACATCACTACACTCAACTAATAAAGATTTATGATTGAAATCCTTAGGCAACTGAACCGTTAGTTGAAATGATACAAAGAAATATTGTGTGCTCTTTCTCTTCTACATCACGCCCAATTCGATAGGAGCTTGATTATTTGATCGTTACGTATTTGTAGTATAAATTCTCTACACTCGTCCATATATTTTCCTCAAAAAATTGGTAATTTCCTACCATCTCTCTAAATTCCTACCTATATCAATCTAAATCTTCCCCTGCCCCCCAACATACAAATTTGTGTGTTCATTAGTTTGTTTTGGATAATTCAGGGTAATGAATTTGATGACAATAATTATGTTGATTCCAACTAATGATAATTTGTATATTTCAATCATTTTTAGGTATACATGAAAGCATGCTTAGTGTTAGCTATAAAGAAGATGAAGTTGATGAAAGTTGTTTATCTCTTTGTGCATGTGTGTGTTTTGTTTGTTCCATCTTTTGTACAGTCAACCAAATACACATGCTTATGATGATTTTGGGTGTGTAATGATGGTTGTTTTGGTGGTTTGGTATGTATTGATGGTTTTGGGTATGGAATGTTAGTTGTTTTGGTGGTTGGGTATGTATTGATGATTTTGGAGGAAATAAAATTGAATCGTGGTGGTGTAGTGTATTATGATGATTGTTATGTATTATTGTAAGTTTTGTAAACAATTTAAAATTTTTCTGGGCTCCTATTTTTAAAGGAAGCTTTGCCTAAATTTTTGAAAAATGTTAGGGACTAGCTTAATTTCAATCTTAAAAACTATTTTAAATTGACAATTTTTTTTTAAGTTGTAAAGTATTTTTTGTGTCGACGTGTCTTTAGACACGGATAATTACTAGTCTTTAATATATTAAGGTTATAATGTAAAAAATTTCATATTTAAAGGTACAATCATTTTTTTACTTGTCTTCTAGCTAAAACGACTTTATTCACTGATTATTGAAATATTTAAGGTTAAATTACAATTACTTCCTTAAGGTTTGTTCTATTATCGAAAATAACCACTTAAGTATGGTAGATAGCGCAATTTCATATAACAATTGTCTTTGTAACAAATTGCTGATGGTGGTTGTTTATCTAACTTTTATTGTCTTCTAAGACATTTGAATGGAGAACTTGCTGAAGAGAAGTCATGTACCTTTTGTTTTTAATTCATACACCTTCAATGAAGGGAAAATCAGCATGTTTTGTTTCGGTCGTTGATGCCTTGGAGGTGGGGGCCACGTGGTAGTCTATAATATAAAATAGGATAGATTTTGGTAAACTTATTCGATTATCTCAAATAGATTCATCCAACAGTCACTAATATCCTCTCAAAACTATTTATATTGCACAGCGCCTTCAGGCACATGTTACCCCTAATATTGAATAAAATAAGATATGTGACCCGTTGTATGCAAGTGAATCTCCCACTCATCAATAGTGGATCCCTCATTTATTGACGATAGATTATGTGCCAAGAAAGAAATTGAAGGAATAGTATATTAGAGGAAATACAAATCCAAATTATATAAGGGTCATTTAGAATAACACAAAAGCCATTTTATGGACCAAATGTCCACAAGGGCTACATCTTATTATTGATTCTTACTTTTAAATACATTAGTGATTGTTCGTACCTGAAGGCACTATATAATAAATCAATAAAAATTGCAAGTAATTGCATGTGGTTACATTAAAAAAACTTCTTATTGTTTTGACACTTCTCTTTTCACCAAACTTCAATGTAACAAATTTTATTTTCAATTTGAGAAAACTTGAAATTAGGGATATAGGGAAACAAAAATCTAAGAACATCCAAAATCTCAAACCCAAAATATGAATCATGGATCCCTCCCATGTAATTAAGAAACAAAATAACCAAGACACCCAAAAGAATCCGAAAGTCAAAAACCTACTCATGAATTTGACGATGGCATGAAATGAATGCATTAGATGAATAGAATAAAAGAGAATAGAGGGAGAGGGGAGTGGTGGTAATCTACATTGCTACCAAGATAAGAAACAAAAAAAAATGAAAAGGTCTCTCGCACCTCAATAATAATCACATTGATAAGAACATTACATTCATATACACTATATTTCAAATAGAAGTCAAAAACCATCTAAGCAAATAGAACTATCAAAGTCATTAGCTTCAGTTCCATCGTAAGGTACTCAATCTAAAAGTCATGAACTCCTCAATTTTATGTTGAGGCTTACCCATGCAAACTGTCTTTTTTCTTTTCTAGAAAGGGTCTCTCATCCTCCATTCAACAAAACCCCTCCATTCAAAATGTTCACTAACCCCAATAGCTTGGTAAACTCCGCAGCACCTTCGTTCCTTGACTTCTTTGCTCAGTCAAGCTTCCTTGTTCCTTAGTGTAGTCTCAGTCCATAGTTTTCCTCACAGTTTCTTTGGATGTGTCTCAAAATGATCATTTTCTTCTTGTTGTTCTTTGCAACATTTCCAACAAGTTCCAAACCCTAAAACTCCCTAACAAAACCAAACAAAACAAATCAGACACAACAACTTTCAGTGAATATTATAAAAATTAAAAGGCAATAAAAATTATGAAAATACATCACAATGTATCAAAATGCAATAGATAAGAAAAGCAAAAATGGGGAATATACTTCAATAGCTATTTCTATGATTCAAATGCTAATTCTAGACCGCATAACTAGACAGATTCTTCAAACACTAGAAAAAAAGTACTTAGGGAAAATATAGACATCCAAAGTAATAGTATCACTCCATCAGATAACACTTATTAAAGACTAAACAGAATTTTTTATTTCAAATCATTAAGCCAATCAAGTTTCAATGAGCAAAGATTTTTGCATGCACTTGGACTGGTTTTTTAATATGAACAACAGTGTCCCAAGCCTTACATCCTTAGATTTTGGGTGTGGACAATGTTTTTTTTATTTTTGCAATATTCACATTCAATCTCAATAAATACCTCGAGCATGTCTATGAAACAATTATGTAATCAAAGAATGAGAAATTTGAAAATAAATACGAAACAGTATCTGATTGAAACAAAAACCTTCAAAAAAATGGTAGTTCAACAGAATAAAATCAAAAGCCTAGCAAGAGGGTTGTATGCTTAAAAATCAAAGAAACAAAAAATTGAAAGGATGAAGGGGGAAAACTTACAGCCTTGGATCTTCCATTGTTGAGGAAATATGCACAGAGCAACTCAAAAATTTAAATGAAACTCAATGACAAACATAAATAAACTCAAACTCAAAAATAAGATCATGAATACAAAATTGGTGTACCAAATCATCCCATTAATACAAATTCAAAATAACCAAAAAATGTTATATATCTACTAATTGATCCATTGGCCACACTAATAAGAGTAATAATTCCAACAAAAAAATGAAATGAGCCAATCTCTATGAGAAAAATAAATAAAGAAGTAGTGTCGTCAATCTTAGAAGATCAATAACATAAATATTTCAAAATAAAATATCAAAACCAGCTCACCTGAAACAAAAAATCAACCCGAAAATAGGCAATAATGTGTCCATAGCTCTTTAAGAACTTACGTCAAACACTTAAGATACACAAGATCCTATGGTGCACATAGCCACCGTCGAACAGTCGCCACTAAACTTCATGAATGGCCATCTAAAAGCTGCTAACTTTAAAGGAAATTAAACAATTTGAGTCAACCTCTTGCCTATTCCACCATCAATACTTGTTGCTTGCCTCCTTACCTCCTCCTTTTTTTTTATGCCAAATATACTTTGCATAATTGGAGAGGATTCCCTCTCTTGATGTGCTGCTGAACAATCCTAGAAAAAGAAAAGAAATCCTCCTTGATTCCCTCCATAAATTAAGCAACTTTGACTTGTTAGGCAATCCAATCACTAAAGTAATTCCTTGACCAAATTGATTCCTGCAAAGATGAGATAAAGAGAGAGAATAAAAGAGATATGAGATAGAGATAAATAGTTATATACGTGTGAGAGTTGAGTGTATGAGATAGAGAGAGTGTGTTATATGAGACATGAGAGTTTTATGTGTGTTGGCAGGTGTATAGAGAAAGGGTGAGTATGAGATAGATATAGTTATATGGGAGATGAAAGTGTGTTTAAAATGTCTAAGAGATAGGGAAGATAAAGAGGCGTCTATGAGAGAGATGAGAGAGTTAATTATATGAGAGATCGAAAGTGTGTGTTGTGAGTTTAAAACGTCTAAGAGAGAAAGAGAGAAGATAGAGATAGAGAGAGATATATATAGAGAGTGTATGTTTAAAAGAGATATGAGATAGAGATAGAGTTATATATGTATTAGAGTTTGGTGTATAACATATAAGAGAGAGTTATATATGAATGAGAGTTGGGTGTATGAGATAGAGATAGAAATAGAATTATATGAGAGATGAGAATCTTAGAGTTATAAAAAAAAAATGAAAGTCCAGTTAGGACCATTGGAATAATAATCCTCAAACGATTTGAGCCGTGAAATGTTCAAGAGACTAGTCGTTGCCTATGCTTGAAGGCATTATATAACACACACACAAAAAATTGCAAGTAATTGCCCAGCTTAAAAAAGAAAATGGCTCGAAAACATTCATACTAATTTTTTTTAAATGACCCGAAATATACTATCGACCATATCCTCCATATTAATAGAGCTATCACAAAAATGTACAAAAAATCCCCAAAACAACACCACATATACAAATACTTCATAAAAAATACTAACGGAACCTAATAAAATTTAAATTTTTAAGCAATAAATAAAGTTTTCCTTATAAGACGTATGAATTTATCACCATTATCACCATTCAACCCAATAACACAACATAATTATAAATTCAATCACTTTTTTTTTTATTGGTAATTAGCTTGACTTTGAATTTTTTTTTATTTTTGGGTGCAATTGGTATCACTTGTTATTTTTTTATAGGTGATTAGCTTGGTTTTGAATTTTTTTATTTTTTTTAATGCAATTGATTTTTTTTTATTGGTGATTAACTTGGTTTTGAATTTTTTTTATTGGTGATTAGAGATAAAAGAGTTATATGAGAGATGTAAGAGTGTGTTTAACATCTAAAAGATAGGATATATATATGTGTGTGTGTGTGTGTGTGTGTGTGTGTGTGTGTTTAAAAGAGGAGAAAATATTCATTACAATNTGGTCGACAGATTGCTCGAAGACAACTGTGGTTCGAGCAAGAATCGAAACGAGAAAGACAATCGTTCTTGCCTGAGAAGAAGACAAATGAAGGGTTGTCGATTTAGGGGAAAATCGATTGATGAAGGATTTTTGTTTAAGGGTTGGAGACGATGTCGTTATTGGTGAAAACCCACTACCCTTGGACGACATCGTTGGAGTTGTTGCTGGGTTCTTTGTTTTTTAGTGGAACGACATCATTCCACTTAACAACAAACTTTGTTGTTTGACTGCCAACTGCATAGGAGCCCCACCCAGGTATACTCCTTCCACCTTTTTTTTAAAGAATTACATTCAAACCCCGTAAGATTTGTCACTTAATCACTCAAACTCCTTAATATTTGAAATATTACATAGAGGCCCCTTAAAATTGTATGCGCATAACACTTAGACCCTTGTCATCAATATTCGTTAATATATCAATTAATAAATTATATCTAGACCCCCTAAAATTTGTAGGAGTGTAATCCTTAGACCATTCAAGTTTAAAACGTTAGACGAAAAATACTCCAATCAAAGATAGAATATAAAAAACTTTAAATTTTAAAACCAAAATTCATGTTNAATAAGTAGATAGACTGCACAAAAATCAATAATTAACCTATCATGTAAACAAATAACTCCCCATCCTTTTGCCATGTAAGTCAAAGTGGGTTCACCTTTCCCATTTAGGGTTTTATTATTGGTTGGTGATACCATATCATCAATGGTTACACGGTATCACCGTTGCATTCAATATTTACTCAAGAGATATAAAATAGAGAGAGATATATATACATATGAGAGTTGGGTGTATGAGATAGGGAGAGAGAGTTATATGAAATATGTGAGTCTTAGATATGTAAAAAGAAAGAGAGAAAGTTGGGTATATGAGATATAGAGAGCATCTGTATGTGTTTGTGAGAGAGAGTTATATGAGAGATGAGAGAGTATGTGTTTGGGAGAGTGTGTTTAAAACGTCTAAGAGATAGGAGATATTTATATGTGTGTGTGTGTGTTTGTTTAAAAGAGATATGAGATAAAGATAGAGGGAGTTATATGTATGAGAGTTGGGTGTATGAGATAGAGAGAGTGTGTTTAAAAGAGATATGAGATAGAGAGAGAGTTATACGTATGAGAGTTAGGTGTATGAAATAAAGAGAGAGAGAAAGAGAAAGAGAGAGTTATATAAGAGATGAGAATCTTAAAGTTGTAAAAGTAATAAAAGTCCGATTAGGATTGTAGGATGAATAATCTTCAAATGATCTGAGCCGCAAAAAGCTCAAGAAGAACAAAGCTAACTCCCTTATTTTATAGATAATAGTAGTATACTACACAGATAGGATGAAGATATAATCACATTTCTTAACTAAGTGATTGAGCTAAATCAATCCCAAAGATCATGGGATGTGCTTCTTTCTTCAAAATTCACCCTCAAAGTTTGGAGAAAATATTTAACATGACGATTATACCACATCATCATTCATACGTAGCAATGTTATCAGAACTAAACTGCCCATCAAATCGGCAGGGGGACCAAGTTAATGGTTCACTGGTTCAATCATTTGGTCAACAAGTCGGACCAACTATATAATAAAATAATTTTAAAACAAAATTACAAACATTATAAAGCATAATATTTGTAAAAATTAAGTTGGATCGTTCATAGAACTACAGAAGATATAATTGATCAAATACACAAGATTCACAATAGTTGTAGAAATTAACGCCACCACCCTAACCGCCCAAAAGTGAAATCAACGTCTGGACTAACAGCCTCCACCATACCCACCAAATGGGTTGTTCAAGAATGATGAACCATGGCTCAAAAACAAGACCGACCGAGTGAGAAAGTTTGAGAGAGTAGAGGGAGAGACTGAGTGAGAGAGATCAAATGGTGAAGGTCTAGATCCAGAAGGAATCAAGATCGAGCAGAACTGTTGTTGTTCGTCAAAGCTATTTGTCACAGTTGTTCATCGCTAGACCTATTCATCACCACGCCAAGAGCTGTTCGTCAATCGTCACCTGGCGGAGTAAAGACAAAGTTGGAATGGAATTGATTTAGGGCAAAATTGCTCAATCAAAGATTTTTTTTTTAAATATCAATTGAAATCCCAACCGTCCGGTTCAGGTGTTTTCTCCAAAATTGGTTGGTTTAGCGGTTTTTAGGCAGTTTTATTAGCTATACAGTCCAACTTAAGAATCAGACCGATTTAGGTCACAGTTCACGGTTCAACTAGTCTAATTGGCTGATCTGATCCAATTCTGATAACACTGATACGTAGTATCACCAACTAATTATGAAATATCATGTATACTTAATGTATTCTACTATTCTAATGGCTACCAATAACCACCACATTTGGTAACTATCATATTAGAACAATGAGATTCACAAATTGTGATAACCGACCTTTAAAAGAATTAAGAATAAAATATTATGGAGATCCAATTATACTTGAGAATTTTATTTGGGATCAAAACTCAAGTATGAAATTTAAAGGACAAGTGTCGTGTAAAAAAAAGAAGCATGGACAAGTGTCCTAGTACATCTCCTAAGTGATTCAAGTCGAGTGATGTAATGTGCTTGGAGCCCAAGCATACTCAGCCTATAAAAAGCCCCCAAATCAATAAGAAGAGGGTTCAAAATTAGATGGTGATTCTAGTTTTGAATACTATGAATTCATTTGTGTTACTCTTAAGACGGTGATGATCAAATTTATCCGTATTAATTGATGATTTTGAGGTACAACATAGTATACAATATGATTATGTCTTTAAATCACTTTACAAAGAGTGTTCTATTATTTATCTCAAAGTTCATATACCTATTCATTATTTCTGATTGATATGAAATCCTATGTATTTTGTTTCTCTGACCTGTATTTTTGGCTAACTACTTTGGGATTATTTGGTATATTTACGAAGTGTACTTGGGGCATAGGTTGGAAAATGTGATTTGTGACCATGCCAGGTACAATTGTTCAGTTTGATTATGGTCCTAAAAGGTGTGGTTGTTCGATATGGGTATGAATTTATATGTTCAATTGTCACTTGCCATGTCGCCAAGATAAATCAAGTATGAGCTATGTTTGATAACAGTTGAACTATGTGACCTATCAAATTTGATTCTTGAATTTTATGTCCATGATTGTTTATTGATTGAATTATTTGGCATTTGATCATTCGTATTTTAATGTTGAGCATATTGTTTCCCGTCATATTGTATAATTCCCCGCTTTTAATATTTTTCAAGACGATCTCAAAAGAAATGACCAGAATTGATATTTGAGGAATCAAAAATGGACGAATCTTGATATATTTTTTATAAAATTGAAATTGTAACTTTTGCTATTATTTAGAGACCAAACTTGTGATTATAATTTTATTTTGGTAATTAGAGCTCTGATCCTATATTTAGAGATATATTTGTGAAATATTATGGTTGATATGATTAATTTATCAAGTAACGCATCCAAGAAATTAGGGTATTTCACAAACCCTACATGTTGTTTCACTAAAGTTGGTGATATCAAATGTCAATAATTAGATGGTACCACTATTAAACTAAATATTTACTCCAAGTGTTGGTACGAAAATGTGAAAGCGAAGTGTTAAACTTAAACTCGAAGATAGAATTATGGTTGGTAATATGGCTAGGTTGATTGTGATAGAGATAGCAACTTCGGATTGAAGAAGGAAATGGTTGTTAGATCTTCGATCTTGGTGAACTTTCCAAGACATTTGAAACTGCATGAAGTGATGCTTCATGTGGAATTATTGAGATTGCAAATAAATGGTCTTCTCGAGATTGCAATTGTGTTAATGAAACTTTTCCTAGATTGCAAACTGTAAGAAAATGTGTACGAAAATATTATTGTGCAAATATAAGAGATTGAAACTTGTACATGAAATGCACATAATATAAGCATAAGAAAAAAAAAATGCAAAGAGTAACATTTGTTGGTTTGGGGCCAAAAATTTTGGCCAAAAAATAAATGGGTTGGAGAACATATGAGCCAAAATGACTTGATGGGCCCAGCCCAGAGCAAGCCCAAAATCAAAATCAAGGCCCAATTCAGAGGCCCAGTGCCAATCAAGCCCACCGTAGAAAAGAGGAAGTTAGGTCAACTACGCCATCTTGAGAGAGAGTCAAGTCAGCTGCCTCACGATGAGAGACTCAGTCCATAACTGATAGGCAGAAGGATCTCCTTGGAAAGCGTACGTCACCATCTCCACAGAATTGTCTCAACTATTACAAGAAGGATGTCACTTTTACCAAACTACCTCAGTTGATATGAGAAAAACGCCTATAAATTGTAAGTCTCGCCTATATCAGGGGGGCATCACCCATATCGCTCACACTTGAGCACCTTACACTCCTTGAAGCAAAAAAACACCCAGACCATCCTAATCCTTCATAGTGGAGTAGGTCACCTTGACCAAACCACTTAAATTGTACTTTGCTTGTGTTGACTCTCATCATTTATTACTGTATTTAATACTTGACAAGTGGTGCATAAATACATTTTTGTGCATCATCAGTTTGACACCTTCTGTGAGAAACGACTAAGTTTTCTACTGTCTTTCCATTTATTCCTACTTTCTTTCCATTTAATGGCTATTACGACTAGGTCCATGCATCAACAAATGGAAGAGAACAATCCACCACATCGCAATGAGGTCCCACCTCCACTAGCAAACATCGTCGTTGCAGTAAATCCTGTACCCGTACAGTAACTACTGGAGACAATGCAGCTGTTGGAAAACCAAAACCAATAGATCCTCCAATTGATGCTCGTCGTACATCTCCAAGGAGTTGTGCCCTAGCCCCCAAGAGGAAAAACACCCTAGGTAATCTGCCCAGTGCGCCAAGGTACCCATCAGTAAGGCCCCCAGTGCCAAGGAGTCCCCAGTAGGGTGCTAAGCACCATGGCGCCCCCTTGTAGTGCCATGGCTCCCCCTAGCACCAGGGAATCCCTCCTCAAAGCCCAGACGCCCCAACTCCTCCTCCTCATATGCCGGCTCTGTTTTCCCATGCTGGTGACCCTCTTATGCAAGAAGACAAGGGATAAAATCAGTAAGTGGACCACAAAAGCCACTAAAGTGGTCCTTCATAGGGCATCCCTAACTAATGGGATGAAAAAATTAAGGAAGTGCAGAATCAGCTAGGCGACATCTTCAATGCCATCAAGGCGTGAGCTAGGCGACGTCTTTGATAGCTCAAAAGACCCACTAGACCACCTTGAAATTTATCAATCTCTCATGCAGCTGCATAACATACTCGATAAAATAATCTGCAGAGTATTTCCAATTTCCATTAATTCTTTTGCTAAACTAAGCAAATCATTCGTCTTCCACTTTATAGGGGGACACCAACATTAGAAGCCTATTATCCACTTGCTCAACATCAAGCAAGATTAGGAAGAAATCTTAAGAAGCTACCTCACCCATTTTAATGATGAAGCACTCCAGATCGGAGAGCTAGATGGCAAGGTCATCATGGTTGCCTTTATTGCAGGCTTGCGTTCATCCAATTTATGTTCTCGGTCTTGGAGAAACTACCAACGTGCATGCCAAAGTTATTATCAAATGCCCATAAATATATGAATGTTGAGGATGTCCCCAAGGTCAGACGAGGCGAGTCATTATGTGGAGGAGAGAAGAGGAAAGAGCCCCGCAAAGATAGAAGAGAAACACAAAACAAGATGAGGAAGATAGAGAGAGTGTCAACTAAGGACTGCTTGACCCTGCACCCTAGAGGGAGCGACAGACCTTCACGTCACTCAATGCTTCAGTTGAGCATATTTTGCTCCAAATTCAGGATGACCCAGTGGTGCGCTAGCTGGGAGAAATGAAGTATGCCCCAAATCATAGAAACCCAAACAAATGCTGTCGTTTCAATCGTGATCATGGCCACGACACTGACGACTACTTTGAACTCAAGAGGCAAATTGAGGTCCTCATACAGCATGGCCAATTGTGGCAATACATGGTTGGCATATGCCAGCCCCACCCCCAACAACTAGGATGAGGGAGAGCACCAACAACCCTTGGGAGAAATCCAAACGATCTTCAAAGGACTAGGAGGAGGAGATAACTCCAACTTAGCCAGGAAGGTACATGCCAAAAAGGTTAGGCACACAGATGACCTACAACCATTAAAGTCTCATAAACGGGGAGACGGTGAGGTCATCTCTTTCTTAGACAAAGACTTGAAGGGGATCCAACACCTCCATGATAACCCGTCAGTACTAACCATGATGGTCGTCAACTACCAAGTAAGGAGGATCCTTGTGGACAGTGGTAGCTCTATTGATATCCTGTTTGTAGAGCCATACGATAACACCTCCATCTTGGTAGGAATAGACTTCAACCTATCAGGACACCTCTCATTGGCTTTTCAGGAGAGAAGGCATACCATTAACGCTCCATCACTCTATCAGTTACCACGGGTACATCGCTGAGAAACGCTACCATAATGATAAATTTCTTAGTGTTGGATTCTTCGCCTGCCTACAACATCATTTTAGGGCGTCTCGCACTAAACACCCTAAGGGGGTGCCATCCAGTTATTACCTCATTCTCCATTTTTCAACTGCAAGCAAAATTGGAGAAATCTGCGGAGATCAAGTTACTACCAGGGAGTCCTATGTTGCCTCCATAAGGGCCAAAAAACCTTGAGAGGCCCTATAAGTGGACATACTTGACCCTAAGGATGACAGTACACTAGAGAGAGGAAAAATAGTAGAGGAGCTCACATCAGTAGTCTTGGACGAGAGTTTTCTAGACAGGAGAATATACATTGGCTCCTTGCTTTCCAAAGATCGAGTCCGACAGCTTGTTGATTTTCTCAAATAGAACATTGACGTCTTTGCCTAGTCTCACGAAGATTTTGAAAGCATTGACCTTGAAATTCGCCACCTACCGACTCAATGTTGATCCCCAACACAAACCCGTTTGCCAAAAGTTGAGAATCATCGCTACTGAAAGGGCGCAAGCCATGGAGATAGAAATGGAAAATTATTAGCAAATGGATCGGTGAGAGAGGTGGCTTACCCAATCTGGCTATCCAACTTTGTGATGGTGACCAAGACCAGTAGAAAGTGGTGCCTTTGCATAGACTTCACTAAGCTCAATAAAGCCTATCCCAAAGACAACTACCCTTTGTCGCACATCGAGATCCTCATCGATGCCACAACTGGTCATGAGCTGCTTAGCTTCCTAGATGCCTACTTAGGATATAACAAAATTAGCATGCACCTCTAGACTAGGAGAAGACATTTTTCATCACTCCCAAAGGGACCTACTATTACAGGGTCATGCCATTTGGGCTCAAAATGTAGGAGCCACACACCAGCAACTAGTAAACAAGATGTTCCAACCATAAATCAGGAGGACTATGGAGGTATACGTGTACAACATGGTACTAAAGAGCCTTGCCACAGCAGACCACAAAAGACCATGTGGCCCACTTGTAAGAGACTTTTGATGTTCAGAGGATTTACCGCATGAAGTTGAATCTTGAGAAATGAGCCTTTGCGTGGGATCAAGAAAATTCTTGGGCTTTATAGTCAATAAGAGGGGAATTGAGGAAAATACAGACAAAATCAAGGTTATTCTGAACATGAGGTCCCCTGCCACCATGAAATAGGTCCAACTGGGTACTCAACGTCAATCGTAATAGACATGCAGTGGTCATCAAATGTTTAGGATGTAAATTCCTCAGCATTATCAATACGAATTGTCTTGATTGGATAATCTGAGAATTATGCTCTAAATCGGATTATTTGAACAAGAAAATTGGCAAAAGCATCATTTTGAATAGATAGTAAAGAAAAACATGTGACCACCAAGCTGTTGCATCAATTAAGATCATTAAATATTGAAATGGTTCACATGATGGGTGAATATGTCCACAAATATCCCCTTGAATTATTTGTAAAAAGGTTGGGGATTCAATGTTGACTTTTGCAGGAGATGGTCTAATAACCATTTTTTCTTGTGAACAAGTTGCACATAGATAATCACTGGGCTAAAGAATCTTCTGGTTCTTTAGAGAATGTCCATATGAGTTATTGATATTTTAATGCATTTTTACTGACATAGGATGACCAAGTTGGTCATGCCAAAGTACAAAAGTCTTTGAATTAGAGAGTTTCTAGCTCATCACGTTGATTCAATTGTTCTTATGGTTGTACAATATAACCAAGAGAATAAAGTAGGAAGTTTCTCGAATATAAGATTTAGGCCAGAAACAATTGAAGTAATATAGATATATTCTCAATTATTATCATTTATAGTCTCAATATGAAATTCATTACGAAGTATACTTAGCAGATTTCTTCTGCATCTGATTGAATATAAAATGTCAGTAATATGGATTTTAATTCCATTGGGTAACAAGATTATAGCTCTTTTGGAACCTTCAATCAGGTTTTTAGAACCCCATATTTAGGGGTGTTCAAATTTTTGCTTACCCAACCTATTTCGACTTGACCTGATTGATTAGCTTCCGCAAAATATCGACCGGCTAGTGGAAGAATTTTTGGTATTCTACAAAATATCGGGTAGGAATGCAGAATACCTACAAAAATTCTGTCTTCCTACCCGACCTGCATGAATTTTGTTTATGTATGGTATTTTAAACTTTTAGAGAATATATTATCGGGGTATATTTTGCTTTCTTTAGTGTTATTGATTTATTGTGTTTGTTTATATATTATTATATTATATTTTGACAACATAATTGTAAAAGTAGCCCAAAAATTACTTAATTGAGTTGTTAAAATGACCCAAAAATTAATAACAAAAAAATTACAAATATGTGATATATTATGCAACTGTACCCGAATTCCAAGCCAATTGTTTCGGATAGAATTCGGCCGGAACATTATCCTCGATTGGATGGGGTCAGCCACAAAGTTGGCATTCCGTAAAGTATCAGGTAGGAAGATGAAATATCATAATTCTTACTTTTCGGGTTAGTGAATAACCTTATTGATATTTTATTTACATTAACTTTGGTTAATGTTAAATTAAAGAAAACTCTTTTATGTCAAAGGATTGTGCCACTATCTACTAAAAATGAATTTTCACCATTCATTTCAGAATTGAACAATTGGTATATAAAGTCCATTCCTGAATATGTGAGATCGTACTATGACTTTTTAGACAAATTCTCTTGAACAACAAGTAAGCTACTCGTGTTGATAACGTGTTATATAACTAAGAGAATATAAAACATAGAATTGTAAAGAGATAAGAGACTATCAAAATGCTAGAGAATAGGGTTCCTCAACTAGTATTTCTCAATGTACCCAAGACTTGTTTTTATAGATCTCCAAACATAATTAATGACCATAAAATATAATAATAAATTCATTGAAAAACACAACAGTGAAGGATTACCTACTCTGATATACGATATCCCAAAAATCATGGTATATGTTTTTATTTTCAGTTCTTTGAAATCAAACAACCAATTCAATATAAGATGCCTACATAGCTTCTATTTGACATGCTCTGTGACTATTTAGATGAGTATAATTTAACGATAAATAAGAGTAATTTAATAATGGATAAATCTTGTTTGTGTTGGGTGCTCAAATCAAAACTTACGTCTACCAATTATTTGCATCATCAATGGAGGAACAAAATAGAGTTAGGCAAAAAACATTTTAATAAAAGAAAATTCTATGTAACTCACATCCTGAAAAAAATGTACCCGATGAGTTTTATGATCCATGTGGACTGAATTACAATTGCAAATAAACTTAGCTATGAGTGCACTCTTGTTGAGCTTTTTGAAAGAGATGTAAGGTACTTGACGATAATGTTTGAATGTAATGTGTTAGAAAATAGTTATGGTTGATGAAGAGAACATATGCTTGGATTCACCATCCAACTATACAACATTCCTAACCCGTTAAGAAGCACTTTAGATGTCAAGGGATGGGACTAGTTTGTTAGGCCTATAACAAATTAATTTTTTTTTTTATTTCATCCAACAAAAATCAAAAATGGTAATCCTAGCCTAAACTGTGAAATATGGGAAATAAACTTTGTAACAATAACTTGTAAACGATTTTTTTTTCAATAGTTATTAGTACAACAAACAAAATCTATAGAATATGAGAGGTTAGTTTTTCAAAAATTTATCCCCCATCAACCACAAAACGGATCAACATATCTCATGCCATCTCCACCTTTTATATTTATATGTATCTCTGTAATGACTCGCAAGCGAAATGGCTACTTCAATTTCTCAACCTATTTCTTGGTTTTAACTGTAAAGTCCAAAAATGGTTCAAATTCCAAATTGAGTAGATTGCCAGTTTGCGGTGATCAATTCAAAGACAATGAAGTACGTCGGCGGTGGCCTCATTGGTACCGGGAAAAGGTTCGAACTTTTCCCTGTTTCTCCGTCTCGATCCAAACATATAGATACCTAAACCATCCCTGTGTGTTGCATATATGAATGTATCCTTTAAATTCAAATCTATCCTTTATGGTCCCTTTTGACCCAAAATTACAAAGAGAGTCACTTTTTTCATTTTTCATCCTCGTGTTTGCATAACGTTCATTTTATTCCTCTCGTGTATGTATGATGACCAATCTATGCACACGTTTTAATGCATTGCACGATCTTTATGTTGTGACTCATATATGCACGACAATCATTCCATGCACATGTTTTACCATCTAGCACAATATTTATCCTTGCGTATATGTTTTGGTCACTTCATACATACAATTTAATGTATTGCATGATGTTGATTTCATGCATATTCTCTTTTTTGTAATTAAAGGGGAGTTTTTTCAAAATAGTCTCAACATTGACAAATGTTGCATTTCCAACAACATCAACGAAAAACACAATATGTGTAATAATCATTTCAATTCAAGTTGGACATTTTTCTATATTTGTTGTGTAATAATTGAGGGGGAGTGTTGAAGATATGAAATTTATGGGATTAAATCTTTTAAGCGTCAACCATTATGTCAGCCAATAAAAATGTAAGCCTTTTTGGACATTGTCGTATATGTAGGACTTATATGTAAGACTTGATCATTATGTGAAAACCATCACACAAACAGGAACATTCATATTGAATCATCAAGAATTAAAATATTAGATTTGTGAAAGCGTACCTGAATCCATAACAAAATATTGAAATATCTGAGTTTGGCTTTATGATCTTCCAAATCTACACTTGTTTTCTGTCTAAATTTCTATCTGACAATGGGAATCAGAAGAATAGAAAAAGTATCATGTGATCTGGGGACCATGACCCCTATTTATAAACAATCGTGTCTGTTTATAAGCAGTCACGCATGTTCGTAATTTCTATTTTAACCCATTATAAAAATAGAAATTACGCTTGTCTCAACATATTAATGCCTACACTTTATAATATATTAATTAAAGCCCCAAAACTTAAATTAATCACTTTAATTAGCCTAACTTTATTTGATAGCCTATAATTCACATTTATTAATATATAAGCTCATATATTTAATTTTACTCCAACATTATAAGCTCACCGACATAAATCGCGTGTTTTTACTCTTATTCCATTTCAGATTTTCAATGTCTACCCATCCAAAATTTATATCTTTATAACATTTCTTACATGTCTACCATCATTGTTCTATTTTTCTGAAATCCAAGTTAAGATTATTTTAAACATGTGTACATGTATACGAAAATATGTGTGCACACAATTTTTACTTAACATAACAGAGTGGAGATAGCGAAGTGGAAGCAGAGGCAATATGTTTTAATAATTTGCGTTGGAAAATATAAAAATGAAGAACAAAATCAACTTTTAAATCAATGTGTTTCTTTGGTTAGTTAGGGGGTGTTTGGGATTAAATTAAATAAAAGTACATCTTTTCTTTGATTCGTTGTAGATTTATATATTTTTGTTTGTGAGCTCTTTTAACAAATTTTTGATGAAATTTGTAAAGATCGGTGAAAGATACAGGAGAAAAATATTTTTATTTGATCCATGATTACTCTCAAAGTTGATTACGTATTAGATCTATGAGATCCATAGGATGAGTCCTAAGGTTACAATTGATGATTGAGAGGTACTATATAGCTACGATTATGTGATTTTGTGTTCTTTTGGTGATAATTTTTCAAAAAGAAATGTAGGTGGATAATGTCTTTGATTCTTTTTTTTGTATTTTTATGTTCTTTTGGTATGAAGAGTTTTGGAAACTTTTCTGACTGCATTCATTATATTGGCTTTGGGGTCTAGGAATCTACTATTGACTTTTTTTGCTATTGTTAAATGTTGTTGGTGTAAAAAATTTTAATGATTCGTATATGAAATTTAGAACACCTAAATTACAAGGTTTAGAACATACTTGTATGAGCTATGATACTCGATCTCTGAATTTCTTTCTTGAAAGAGCAAGATCTTCATCTCCTTCTTCAAGCAATAGGCGGCTCTCGATAGGACAAGTCAATTTAGGATAATATAGTGGAAAGAGGACATAGTCTGCTATTTATAATGAAATCTAATGAGCTCTCCTATTACGGGTCACAATTAGATTAAGGCCTACACTTAACTGTCTCAACCACTTCAATTAAAATATGTACATAAGCCCATCAAAATAGATCACTTAATAATATTTGGCTCATCTCATTGGACCATAAATTCAGCCTATTTTTGACAAATTAAAATTAACTATAAATTAATGGCAGTCAAATATAGGAAAAATTCTAACATTCTCCCACTTGGATAACATTAATTATAATCATTTAGAAATAAAATAAAATTATATGTATATATTTGAAAACGACTATCAGGCTAATCAAACAACACTCAATGTGACCACAATAAAAAAAAATATGGTCCTAAGACAACATCTCAAACTCAATCCAGTCCAATAAAACTACTATTTTCAAACCATAGCGTTCTTTATATCCTTTATTGACATAAGATCAATCAATGATTACAAAAAACAATAAGTCTATTGACATGGACCAAGATATGGTAATGTAGCAAAAAAATAACATCTCAATATGTGATATGATAAACATGTTATTTTCATTGTCAGTCCTTCAAATGTTTTCTCTTTAACAATATGCTTCAACAATAAGCTAGCATGTCTCCAAATTTAAAATCACAAGATTTTCTCAAATTGTGTAATCAGAGACATACTCAATTAACAAAACAGTCATACTTAAGACATATACCAAGTCTTAAGATTTTGTATAAAATGACATGTTATAAATGTGTACACATATAACATAACAAGAATATCATGCTAACAATAAAAATAATCATCAAATATTTATTATTCATCAAACAAATGTATCTCAATCATAATGAGTATTAAATATCACATATGGAATTAAATCAACAGTAAAGTTCTTAACACACAAAAAAACTCTCACTAACCAAGTACATCAAAAGACCCCAAAATACTCATGTTGTCAACATGTTTCTTAAAAGTTACAGGTTTCAGTCCCTTGGTTAAAGGATCAACAAACACTGATTCTGTATCAATATGTTCAATCGCAATTTCACCTTTCTTCACAAGATCCCTAACAAAAAGATATTTAATTGTCATATATTTAGACCCATTAGAATATTTGTTGTTTTTTGAGAAGAACACAGCTGCATTATTATCACAATAAATTGTTAGTGGTCTAGATATGGAATCAACAATCATAAGTCCTGAAATAAAATTCCTTACTCATATAACTTGTGTTGCAGCTCCACAACAAGCTACAAATTTAGCTTGTATAATGGAAGAAGCTATGAGAGTTTGTTTAACATTCTTTCATGATATTGTTCCTCCAGCTAACATGAAAATATATCTTGAAGTGGATTTTAAATCATCCTAAGACTCAACAAAATCTGAATCTGAGTAACCAATCACCTCAAGATTATCAACACTCCTATAAACAAGCATGTAATTTTTTGTTCTCTACAAGTATCTTATAACTTTCTTAGTTGTCACCTAATGATCTAATCTTGGTTTGGAAAGATATTTGCCAAGAACACTAACTGCAAAAGTAATGTCTGGCCTAGTACAGACTTGTGCATACATTACATTGCCAACAACACTCGAATAAGGTATACTCTTCATAGATTCCTCCTCAAGATCATTCTTGGGACATTGACTTAAACTGAATTTATCACTTTTCACAACAGGTACATCACCAAATTTACAATTATGCATATTAAATCTTTCAAGCACACGATCGATATATGCCCTTTGAGAAAGTCTCAATAATCCACGACTCATATTCCGATGAATTTGAATGCCTAACACAAAAGATGTTTCTCCAAGATCTTTCATGTCAAATATGTTGCACAACAATTGCTTTATCTCATGAAGTAAGCTCAAATCATTACTTGCAAGCAAAATGTCATCAACATAAAGAACAAGAAAAATAAATTTGCTCCCACTGACCTTAAGATATATGCATTGATCCATCTTGTTCTCAACAAAACTAAGAGAACTTATTATCTCATCAAATTTCAAATACCACTAACGAGAAGCTTGTTTGAGACCATATATAGACTTTTTCAACTTTCACACTAAATGTGTTTTCCCATTCTCCTTAAAACCTTCAGGTTGCATCATATAAACTTCTTCACTAAGCTCACCATTCAGGAAAGTTGTCTTCACGTCCATCTGGTGAAGTTCTAGATCAAAATGAGCCACTAATGTAATAATGATCCTAAAAGAATCTTTAGTAGAGACAGGTGTGAAAGTTTCATTAAAATTTATACCTTCCCTTTGGCTATACTCTTTTACTACCAATCTAGCCTTATATCTTTCAATCATACCTTTGGTGTCCATCTTAGTTTTAAGCACCCATTTGCAGCCAATGGGTTTACATTCCTCAGGAAGTTTCACAAGCTCCCATACTTCATTGTGTGTCATAGAATGCATCTCATATTTCATGGCACCTACCCATATATTAGATTGAGGACAAGTAGTAGCATCATGGTATATTACAGGATCAACAATATCACCAATATCATAATCACTTTTCCCAAGATATACATAATATTCATCATAAATAACAGGTCTCCTTGGTCTTGTAGACCTTCTCAAGGAAATTTCAGTAGTTGACTCTAAGGACTGAGGAGCTTCAATAGGAATAGAAGGTTTAATTGTAGGAAAAGGAGGATCAACAACTGGAGTAGGAAAATTAACAACAGGAGCAGGTATAATATTCTCTTGTACAACAGGTAAAGGAATAGAAATAAATTTATCTTACTCATGCACACTAATAGGTGGTGAGCAACCAATATTAGCAACATTAAGCTCCAAAAATTTTGTTGTTAACAACTCAACAATTTTAGTACTACGTGTAGGACAATAGAACCGGTATCAAGATAGGATATATATATATATAATGTGTGTTTAAAAGAGATATGAAATAGAGAGATATATACATATGAGAGTTGGATGTATGAGATAGAGAGAGCATCTATGTGAGAGATAGACGGAGTTATATGAGAGATGAGAGAGTATGTGTTTGGGAGTGTTTAAAACCTCTCATAGACATTACATATATATATATGTAATAAAGTAGAACGAAGTTTGAATCCAAAAGACAAAGAGATGTCCAAATCATTTTGAGACAAAATACAGACACATCCAATGGACAACGTAATCCCAACATAAAAAACAGTTCAAATCATCTCAAAATATTTTATCTAACGGTCTACAGTTAATCCTGAATTTTTTTTTTCCGCCCATAAAGGAGCCTCTCATCCTAAGACTCTATACTCCTATCTCTCATACGTCTCTATCTCTCTCATATAGACTCTCTCTTATGCCTCTCTCTCTCACGCCTCTCTTCCTGCCCAACTCATGCCTCTCTTTCACGCCTTTCTCTCACACTTTTGCCTCTCTTTCTCCCAATCTCTCACGCCTCTATCCCTGCCTTCCAAACTTATCCCCAAAATTTCTCACATGGAATCCATCTCCAATCTTATCCCAATTTCAAATCTCACTCATTCACTAACATACTCCACCAGCAAAGTTGTAGCCCAACCAACGCTTTGTAAAACTATAGTAGAGAGAGACAAACGAAAGGCATATAGAGAGAAGAAGAAGAGAAAGGCAGATAGAGAAGATCCTCTGTTTCAGGTAAGCTTTGAATATTCACATTTCTGTGTGTGTATGTATTGTGCTTACATTTTTCGTTTGAGATCGAAGTTTTTGTTGAATGAGATATTTTGTTATTCACCACGCAAGGACACAGAACACACACATGAATTTTATTTTGATCCTTGATTCAAGGTACCGTTGACAATTGAATCTACTGCTATCTCACCTCCGTCTGCTAATCTCAACTAGGTATGTTTAAGTTTTATTGCTTTCATACATATTTTTTTTTGTCAAATTCACTTTCCAAATATTTGAGCTTAATTCTGTATGTCTCTACAATGGTATTCATGGTGGGTTCTGTATTTTATTTACTGTTTGTCATGTGAATATATAACCAGACAATTTAAGTAGCTCTATGTATTTAATTTTGTATGTCTCTATGGTGGTGTTCATTGTGTGTTGTCGAACTTGATGGGTTGTAGCTTTTTTGTTCAATTTAAAAGCATTCCTTTCTGTCGCCCAAACCACCAGCCACCACGTGTTCGACAAAATTTCTCAAACACAATAACTCACCATCTCCCAATGTACTCTTCAAAAAGTCTAATGCTACAGCCAAGAGAGATTTAGATGGTAAGCTTTCATTCCACTTTCTTAGCTTGCTTCATCTTTGTTTTTGATTTTTTTAGACCTACAATGAAAATGACAGCTTCTTGAGCAATAATTTATTCTTATTGTTATTTTTTGTCAATTATAACCTATTGATACAAGGAGGCCATTGGTATTGACAAATTTGCTTCATGCTCCAAAGCAAAAGGTTAACTAACGAAGTCCAATTTTAAAAATGGATTTTTCTTTATCATGTGAGCTTTTAGCATGACAGTGCCCATTTCGTTATTGCTTTTGTGTTGGGTACACTGTCATGGAATAGTCATTCTCCACGGTGTTTTGAATGATGTGTATGTCAAGAATATGAGATGTGCAAACTTTGTTGTGAAAAAGCCTATGGTAATTGGGCATGAGTGTGCTGGGATCATAGAAGAAGTATGCAGTGAGGTGAAATCTAATGCATACTAGGTGATTGACAGAACACCAAAGAAAAGAAACAATTTTACCCACTTATTTTATTGTTAAAGATCTATGTTCATTCTCTTGGTCTGTATTATTTTTTTCTCTCTTTAATACCCAGTTTCTAAATTTCATGCATTTCGTTATTGCTTTTGTGTTGGGCACACTGTCATGGAAGAGTCATTCTCCACTCAAAATTTTCCCTTTTGATCAACATTTTCTAATCAAATGAAGCTCTAGTTTTTATGATTCAATTAAAATTAGAGTTTCAATTGACTCCTATGAACTCTTCAATATGTTTGGTCAATTGGGTTTCAATCATGCAATTGCCCAAGTAACTTATGTTTTTTATTCATTATAGGTATACACTAATGCAATACTAGTTTAGTAAGTGATTTATTGCATGGTGGAATAGAATGAAGACCTCAACCCAATGTTATTTGATGGATTTATTATAATGGCAATGGAGAACCATGGAAGTTTGAGAGAAAATTTCACCTATCAGTTTAAGATTGAGAATTTCATATGGGTCTAGATTATTTGCAACTTTGTTTTCGTTCAATTAAACATGTTTCTTGGGTGTACCTCAAACAAAATATGAGTATTAATTTTGTTTATTGTACTATCTTAAATTTTTTAGTGGTAAGTGGTCATAAGTCTATTTTATTACTATGGAAGTTTTGAACATAAGCATTTTTGGGCTTAAAATATGTTGGTTTATTATAAGATATGCTGACCAGTCTTTGCTTTCTTGGGTGGATCTATGTTTGCTTGCTAGCAAATAGCATATACCATTTGCATACACATGGGAATTTGCTAATGTTTATGCTCTGTTTTTGTTAGCAGATATTGGAATATTTAATTCCTATGGCAAATGGTTGACAATGCAATATTGAATCACTCACAATTTCTTGAAGCTGAAAACTTTGGCTTAATAGTAGAATGGAGTCAAATTGAAGGCTTCTAATGTAGTGTTCATTTTTTTTTCAATTCTCTATCTCTCACCACCAAGGTGTTCTATTTTTTCTAATTTTACATGTTAAAACATTTATAGATTCAATTAGATTTTTCTATAGTGTTTTTATTTGTGCTTTATATTATATATATAGATTTCCTCTTTAAAGACAAAAATTAAGTTATGAGGATGTTTGATCTTAACACTTTTGACTTGCTTGGCATACAGCGACTACTGGTGTGGGTTTCATTGCACGGGACATATCATTTGAGAACTGGGCTGGACCAAGCAAGCACCAAGCAGTAATAACTCAGTACATGTTTGCCTTCATAATAACTTAGTACATGTTTTCAATTGCTTTATATTTTTTTTTAAAATTTAGTTGCTATACATTTTTTTTTCTCAGTTTGGTGAACTTGGGATGTTACTGATCTGTATGTAATCATGTGCTTATTTAGAAATTGGATTTGTGATTTTTTTGTCGTAAACTTAATTATGTAGATATGTTGAATAGATAGTTTTTGTTTTGGGTTTGAGATACTTATTAATTTCTGGTTTTGCCCTTGAGTGAATACTATGGTTGTTGATTCAATTTTCTCTGATATATTGATGCAAATACTGTTTCATATGTGGCATTGGGGTAATTACGATTCTTGACTCGGGATTTCGTTTGCGAAATCAACCAATTCTCTCTCTCACTACTACTCTATTTCGTTGAACAATATTTTAGATTTGTTTAATAGTCTAATAATCCAAGTTTGTTTAACACTCATGATTTTTACTATTGTTTCATCTACTTTCACTAAAGATTTGTTTATGTTATTGATTTGATTATTATCAAATTTATGTACTATCACTAAAATCCGTTTTAATAGTTCAATGTCCAATGTCAATGCTTTTTCTGTATTTGGACATAATAAATTAGGAGTATATTTGCACATTTATATTATCCTGATGTATTTGTATATGTGTTGTTGCTTTGAAGAATTTTTTGTTCATTTTTTACCAATAACGCAGTGCCTTAAGGTACGGGCAATTACTACTGTGTATATATATATATATATATATATATATATTGTATTTAACAGAGATATGAGATAGAGATAGAGATAGAGAGAGTTATACGAGTTGCGTGTATGAGATAGAGAATGTGTGGTTACAAGAGATATGAGATAGAGAGATAGAGAAAGAGAGAATTATACGAATGAGAATTGGGTGTGTAGAGTTATATGAGAGATGAGAGTCTTAGAGTTGTAACAGTAATAAAAGTCCAATTAGAATCGTAGGATGAATAATATTGAAATGATCTGAGTTGCAAAAAGCTCAAGATAAACAATAAGAATTGAGTGTATGAGAGAGAGAGAAAGAGAGAGCGATAGTTACATGAGAGATGAGAGTCTTATAGTTGTAATAGTAACAAAAGTTTAATTAGGATCATAGGATGAATAATCTTCAAACAATCTGAGCCACAAAAAACTCAAAACAAACAAATCTAACTCAGTTATCATCATATAGATAGTGGTAATATATTACACAGATTGGATGAAGATATAATCACATTTCTTGGCTAGGTGATTGAGCAAAATCAATCTCAAAGATCATGGGATATGCTTCTTTCTTCAAAATTCACCCTCAAAGTTTGGAGAAAATATTTAACATGATGATTAAACCACATCATCATTCATACGTAGCAATGTTATCAAAATCAGACTGGCCATCGAACCGATAGAGGGACTGGATTAATGGTTCACTAGTTCAATTTTTGGGTCAATTGGTCGGAGCAGTCCTATAATAAAAAAAAATTATAAACATAATATTTGTAAAAATTAAGTTGGATTGTTCATAGAACTACAGAAGAAATAATTGATCAAATGCACAAGATTCACAGTAGTTGTAGAAATTAACACCACCACTGTAACCACCCAAAAGTGAAATCATTGTTTGGACCAACAACCTCCACCATGCCCACCAATTGGGTTGATCGAGAATGATGACCCATGGCTCACAAATAAGACCGACCGAGTGAGGAAATTTGAGTGGACTAAGCAGAGAGAGAGACTAAGTGAGAGAGATCAAATGCAAAAGGTCTAGATCCAGAAGAAATCAAGATCAAGTAGAGTTGCTACAGTTCGTCAAAGCAATTCATCGCCTAACCTGTTCGTCAGCACGCTTGGAGCTGTTCGTCAATTGTCGCTTGGAGGAGTGAAAACAAAGTTGGAATGGAACTGATTTAGGGCAAAATTGCCTAAAAAGAGGATTTTTTTTTTAAATATGAATTGAAATCCCAACCATCCAATTCTGGTGTTTCTTCAAAACGGTCGGTTTAGCGGTTTTTGGCAGTTTTATTACTTACACGGTCTAACTTAAGAACTGGACCGATTTAGGTCTCGATTCACAGTTTAACTAGTCCAACTGGCTGATCCAGTCTGGTTTTCTTCTAATAACACTAATACATAATATCACCAACTAATTATGAAATATTATATATACTTGGTGTATTCTACTATTCTAATGGCTACCAATAACCACCACATTTAGTAACTATCATATTAGAACAATGAGATTCACAAATTGTGATAACCCGACCTTGAAAAGAATTTAGAATAAAATATTATGGAGATTTAATTATACTTAAGTGTTTTATTTGGGATCAAAACTCAAGTATTAAATTTAAAGGACAAGGGCAAAAAAAAAAAAATCATGGACAAGTGTCGTAATACATCTCCCAAATGACACAAGCTGAGTGATGTAATGTGCTTGGAGCCCAAGCATACTCAACCTATAAAAAGGCCCCAAATCAATAAGAAAAATGGGGGAAGAGAAAAAAGACGAAGCAGAAAGGAAAGAGAGAAGAAAAAATGATGACAAGGCTGAGGGTTCAAAATTAGATGGTGATTCTAGTTTTGAATACTATGAATTCATTTGTGTTACTCTTAAGATGATGATGATCAAGTTTATCAGTATTGATTCACAATTTTGAGGTATGAGGTAGTATACAATATGATCATGTCTTTAAATCACTTTGCAAATGGTGTTCTATTGTTTGTCTCAAAGTTTGTACTCCTATTCATTATTTATGATTGATTTGAATACTATGAATTCATTTGTGTTACTATTAAGATGACGGTGATCAAATTTATCAATATTGATTGACGATTTTGAGGTACGAGGTATTATACAATATGATCATGTCTTTAAATCACTTTGCAAATGGTGTTCTATTGTTTATTTCAAAGTTCGTACTCCTATTCGTTATTTCTGATCCTATATATTTTGTTTATTTTACCTATAATTTGAGCTAAATACTTTGGGATTAATTGGTATATTTACGAAGTGTACTTGGGGTATAGGTTGGGAAATGTGATTTGTGACCTTGCAGGTACAATTTTTCAGTTTGATTGTGGTCCTGCAAGGTGTGGCTGTACGATACGAGTATGAATTTATTTGTCCAATTGTCATTTTTCATGTCACCAAGATAAATTGAGTACGAGACTATGTTTGATAACAGTTGAACTATGTAACCTATCGAATTTGGTTCTTTGATTTTTTTGTCCATGATTGTTTATTGATTGAATCATTTGGCATTTGAAGATTAAATTTGTGATTATAATTTTTATTGAAGTAATTAGACCTCTGATCCCACATTTAGAGATATATTTGTGAAATATTATGGTCAATACGATTAATTGATTAAGTAATGCATCCAAAAAATCAGGGCATTACACAAACCCTACATGATGCTTTACTAAAGTTGGTGATACCCAATGTCAACGATTAGATGGTATTACTATTAAACTAAATATTTACTCCAAGTGTTGGTACAAAAATGATAAAGCGAAGTGTTAAACTTAAACTCAAAGATAGAATTATGGTTGTTAATATGGCTAGGTTGATTGTTATTGAGATAGAGACTTTTGGCTGAAGAAGGAAATGGCTGTCATATCTTCGATCTTGGTGAATTTTCCAAGACATTTGAAACTGCACAGATTGATGTTTCATGTGGAATTATTGAGACTGCAACTAAATGGTCTTCTCGAGATTGAAATTGTGTTAATGAAACTTCTCCTGGATTGCAAACTATAAGAAAATTTGTACGAAAATAATATTATGCAAATATGAGAGATTGAAACTTGTACATGAAATGTACATGACATAAGCATAAGGAAAAAAATGCAAAGAGTAACATTGGTTGGTTTTGGGCCAAAAATTTTGGGCAAAAAAATAAATGCGCTGAAAAATATATAGGCTAATTGATATGAGTCAAAATGACACTAGTGGGATAAAATGAGTAAGTAAAATATAAGCAATATGAAAAGCAGAGTTGGAGCAACTTTGGGGCACAAAGGACAAGGGTTCAACTAGAAATGATGTTGAGATTTTCTAGGTAGTATTTTTAGTGTGCCAGATAGCAAGCATTGTGGTTCTCATTCCATTTTGTATGGGATAGTTGAATGAAATCGTAGTGTGAAAATAAAAGGCATAATGATTAAAAGAATGACAAATTTTGAGTATTGAGACAAGGGCAGGAGGGAGGACTTTCTCTACAAAAATTTTGAAGATAAAAAAAACTACAAACTGTTGTATTACTAAGAGAATATAAGACATAGAATTATAAAGAGATCATAGACTAGAAAAATGCTAGGGAATAGAGTTTTTTAACTTGTATCTCTCAATGTATCCAAGACCTCCTTTTATAGGGCTCCAAACATAATGATCATCAAATACAATAATAAAGGTGGTATATCAATGGGTAAGTAGTTTTAGGCTAATGCACACACACACACACACTCATACACACACACACACACACTCACAATGTAATATTTACAACATTCCCTTAGATGAAAACTATGTTAAGATAATATGTCTTGTTAAAATATTGTTAGAAAAGTCTTGTGGGAAAAAATATAGCGGAGGAAAAAAAATACGTATTTAGATGAATCTTTGAATAGCGTTGGACGCACTAATGCTTCCACATTAAAAATTTGTTAGGAAAACCCTATGGGACAAAATCTAGACGAAGAAAAAAGAGTATAATGTGTATATGTCTTGTATCTTGATGGGGATAATCCCTCTAATGAACTTCTCCCCCTAACAACAAGTCAACTAGATTGGTCACAAATCCGATGCATTCCAATGTCATACACCAATTTCTTGAACAATGATGATGTATAGCCTTGGTGAATTGATCTGTAAGATTGTTACTAGATCATATTTACTTCAATTTCATGGCTTTGTTAGAGTTCATGAGTGTAGAAGAACTTTGGTGAAATATGTTTGATTTTATCACCTTTATAAAACCTTCCTTTAATTTGTGCAATACAAGCAGAGTTATTTTCAAATAAGATTGTTGGTAAATCTGTAATCAAAGGGAGTCTGCAAGTATCTCAAATGTGATGGACTACAGACCTTAACCACACACATTCACGGTTTGCTTCATGGAATGCAAGTATCTCATAAATATTGGAAGATGTAGCAATCAAATTCTATTTGGTAGAATGCCATAAGATTGTTGTGTCACCGCGTGTGAAAATAGATCCAGTTTGTGAACATGCCTTGTGTGGATCTAATAGGTATCCGTAATCCACATAACTAAATAAATGTGAACCATTAGTTGATTGTTATGAATATGAAAATATATCCACTTAGGTATGGTACTTTAGAACCAAGAAGCATTTCATTTTCCTCCTTAGGACAAAAGAGATCCTTATTACCATCAAGAGAACGAATGACCATTGGAGTACTTAATGGATATGTTTTATCCATGTTAAACTACTTTGGGGCCTTTTCGGTACTGGTTGTTTGATGGGTAAGAATTTCGTTTAACGTATTCTCGATCTGCAGGTCGAGATAGTACTTCTTTTTTTCCAAAATCTTTCATCTCAAATTATTTATCAACTTTTTAGGAGTTCCAATCATATTCATATTATCAACATATTTTGTAATGATGGCAAATTCAAATTCAAATTTCTTAATAAATACACATAAGCATATGAGATTATTAACATACCCTTCTTTTACCAAATATTCCTTGAGACGGTTATACCACATTCTTCCATATTGTTTCAATCCATTAAAGGATCGTCTCAACTTAATTGAGTATATGTTTCATGGTTTTCATGTGTTTGTTTCAAGCAATGGTAATCTTTTAGGAATTTTCATATAAATACCAGTATCTAATTTTCCATCTAAATATGCAGTAACAACGTCCATAAGATACATGTCGTGACCTTTTGAGACTGCTAGACTAATAAAATACCAAAATATAATTGTATAAATTACTGGTGAGTATATTTCTTCATAATCAATCTCATGTCTCTACAAGAACCCTTGCGATACTAGGCACTCTTTGTATCTTGTGATCTTATTTTTGTCATTCATTTTTCCCACAAACACCCATTTATAACCAACAAGTTTTACATCATTAGGTGTTAAGACTACAAGTCCAAACACTCGACGTATTGCTAGCGAATCCAAATCTGCTTGGATTATATTTTGCCACTTCGGCCAATTATTTTGACATCAACATTAATCTATTGTGCGTAGTTTGAGATCATCATCACTAAAGATTTTAGTAGCTACTGCAAAAGAAAATACATTATTGATGGTAAAAATTTGTGCGATCCCACATTTCTCAGGTATATAAATAGTTAATAGAAATTTCTTTATTTGCAGATATTTGCATCACTTTATGAGCCTTTGTCACTTCAGTAACTTTTTTCTTTTCAATGGATATTATTTGAGATGATGTGGGTGCATCTTTATTCCCTAATTCAACAAATTCTTTTAGAGTTGTATGTGATTTCCCTTTTAATCTCCTTTTCCTGGGAGTATAATCTTTTGAACCCAAATGTCGTCCGTGCTTCAAGTGTGTAATTGACAGTTCATTTGTTGCCGTGAATTTCTCAATTGGAACATCAATCTTTGCCTAAGTGTTCACAGCTGGCACATAAGACTTTGTTATTCTTGCGGCATCAGTAAATGCATCAGCAACTTATTAGCAATTCTCTAGAGATGAATAATTCTTTGCACTTCAGTTTCACATTGGGGAGTGTGTCGATCAAGAGAAGACATAGTTTTTGAAGTCCAAGAAAGCTCACGCCATTCTTTAACAGGCAACGGATTTCCTCACCCTAACGGCGGGAATATTGTCTTATCAAAATGACAATCTACAAATCTTGCATTAAAAACATCTTCCGTCAAAGGTTCAAGATACCTAATGATTAAAGGTGAATCATACCTAGCATAAATTCTTAGTCGACATTGTGGACCCAACTTAGTGTGTTGTGGGGGTGTAATTGGAACATATACAACACAATCAAAGGTTCGTAAGTGAAAAATATTTGGTGATTGACCAAGTACGAGTTGAATTTGTGAGTATTAAAGGTAAATAGATGGTAAAATATGAACGAAGACTGTTGCATGTAATATTGCATGTCCCCAAGTAGAAATGGATAACTTTATTCTCATAAGTAAGGGTTGAGCAATCAACTGAATTCGTTTGATGAAATACTCGGCTAAACCGTTTCAAGTATGGATGTGAACAACTGGGTGTACGACATGAATCACAGCCGACATGCAGTGGTCATCAAATGTTTAGGATGTAAATTCATCAGCATCATCAAGACGAATTGTCTTGATTGGATAATTTAAATTATGCTCGTAATCGGCTTATTTGGGCAAGAAAATGGGCAAAAGCATCATCTCGAGTAGATAGTAAAGAAAAACATGTGACCATTGTGTTGAGGCATCAATTAAGATCATAAAATATTAAAATGGTCACATGGTGAGTTAAAAAAGTCGGTGATTCAGCGTTGACTTTTGCGGAGATGATCTAATAACCAATTTTTCTTGCAAACAGGCTGTACAGGGTAATCACTCGGCAAAAGAATCTTCTGGTTCTTTAGAGGATGTCCATGTAAGTTATTGATGATTAAATGCATTATTATTGACCTTGGGTGACCAAATTTTTCATGCCAAAGTACAAAAGCCTTTGGATTAGGAAGTTTCTAGCTCATCATATTGTTTGATTCAATTGTTCTTATGGTTCTATAGTACAACCAAGATGAGAAAGTAGGAAGTTTCTCTAATATAAGCTTGAGGCCATAAACAATTGAAGTAATATAGAGATATTCTCCATCATTATCATTCATAGTCTCCATCATGAAATCCATTACAAAGTATATATTTGAAACTTAGCATATTTCTTCTGAATTTGATTGAAAATAAAATGTTGTTAATATGGATTTTTGTTCCATTTGGTAACATGATAATAGCTCTTTCGGAGCCTTCAATCACGTTTGCAGAACCCAATATTTAGGGGTGTTCAAATTTTTGCTTACCAAAACTATTCTGACCCAGCCTGATTGATCAGCTTCTGCAAAATATCAGCCAGCTAATGGAAGAATTTTTGGTATTCTACAAAACATCGAGTAGGAATATAGAATACCCACAAAAATTATGTCTTCCTACCCGACCCGCATGAATTTTACATTTATATATAAACATTAAATAATACTTGTGCCTGAAGGCACTACGTAACAAAAAAATATACGCCAATTCAACAAAGTATGAATTTATTGAAAAAACTCACAGTGCCTGAAGTATGGCTAATGATCAAGAGATATGTCACTTCAAGTTTGTGTCAAAAACACCTTAACTTTAAAAATATTTGGTTAATAATGTCAAATAACCCAACTTAATAACCTGTTTAATGAACATGTCGTATCTGAGTTGACATAATCCATTATTAACACTTTTAGTACATAGTCTTGTTTGGGTTGACATGGCTGGCATAACACAATGATTTCACCTCTTTTTTTAATTTAAACCTATTTAACCCAAATAAATTCCTATTTTTAATCTAAATTTTCTTTTCATGAAAATTACTAAATAAAAGTAAAATATGAACTACCTTTCAAAAAAAGAGAAATAAACCCAACCTAGCCAATATATGTGAAAAAAAGTTAAGAAAACCAAATTCTATAATTCTAAGCATCTCTCTTAACACAACAAACCCAAATAGTCAAACAAAAAGAAAATCCAACCATGCAACAAATTAATCCACATTCCCAACCAATCAAAAACTAACTCAGCAGTCTTCGAACACCCATACTTGACATACTTATTGATGTTGTCATATCCATAGATACAAAGAAAAGGTCGTAAGAAAAAGAATCTAATGCCTATCACAAAAATGCAAGGTATAAACTACTTAGAAAATTCTTAGTTATCCAAAGTTCAACCACGCTCAAAATTAGTAGATTAAACCTAAAATAATGCTTCCAGCATTATTGTTAAAGAACATATATTAGCTTTCTTGAAGATAGTACCATCTAGTGGCCTCATATAAAAACCCAAAGAAAAGAAATCCCCATTGGCCTTTACAGCTTCCCCGCCAACATAGGCCTCGACTTTCCTCCACTCTAGGAAGTATCGTAACTTAGAGACACTACCATGGACCTGAACAATGTACTTTAGCGCTTCTCCTTAGCATTTTACCCACGAAAGTTGCCAACAACATCCACCACCAAGTAAAAACTTCATTAACACAAATTCATCATTAGGATTAATCACATGTATCTTTACCTGTTGAAAAATCCAAGACAATTTGTGTATAAAATCTACTCACCAATTGCTTGTGATTTCATTAAACAAAATGGTACCAAAAGATGTTTAGGAATTGAACTCTTTGAAAATTATAATAAAATTGCTCTCATCAAATCTAAGTTTTCTATATTATCTTTTGATTAGCATTTGAGGAGGTGTGTGCAACTCTATTGAGCTCTTTTGAAAAGGAAACCTTGGAGAGAAATCCAAGCATATCCATAGAATTATATTTACAACAACAATAGAAACATGTACAATGCATTAATAAATGACCCAAAAAAAATTGTACGTGTATGGATGCATTTCTTTTTCACCAAGTCCAAAAAAAAAAAATTCAACTTCTCTTGTGTTGAGAGATGGTTGACTATTTGTATACTCCACCACTTGTTTAAGATTCTGAAAATAATTTCACCTCTCACAATTAAGTTCTATAACTTTTTCACAGTCAAAAAACGTATAAAACAACCAAAACCACTCCTACTTAATTAAACAAAACCAAACAAGAAGAAAAATGAATACACATAAATCAACAAAAACTTCAAATTGACTAACATGAAAAATTTGAAATTCTGAGGCCAACTAACCATTCACCATTTCTTTGCTTGGACATTAACTATGAACAACTAACCATTCACCATTTCTTTGCTTGGACATTAACTATGAATCAATCAATGGAGCCCATATCATGAACTTCCTATCAACTTATAGCAATAAATATAAGGTCAAATGTAAACTATATCAAGAAGAAGCCTCCATAACTTGAGGGCTAGGATAGGAGCTATAGTGGTGATGGGTGGTCGGAGAGACTATTTTTCAAGAGGAAATTTCACAATGATTGACAAAATAAAAATCTTAGCACCAGTACACACACTACCACATCAAACCATTCACATTTAAAATCAAAAAAATCAATTATCCACAAAGCATGTCTGTATAGCTTCAATAGCAAAAGGGGAAAATTCAATCACCATTTTCACTAACCCCATAATGACACTTACAAAACCAAAAAAGTCATCAATTGGCCAAAAAACTCATCTCTATTACAGAATTATTTGCAAACAATATTGTAAGTAATTCATTAAAAATACATGGTGAATCTTTAATTGGATTTTCTTTTGAATACCTTGGAAGAGTGAAAATATTCCTTAGAAGCATTCAATATCATTTGATTCCACCGCAAAGTTGCAATTTTTGTTTTCAAGAAAAGTTACAACAACTAGGAACACAAAATGACATAATTAAGGACATTAATCAAAGGAATTGGAGACACTTTAACAATGTCAAATTCACCATGTCAAATTGAAAGCATTTCATTGAACAGATTTCTTATAGTGATATGAAGGCCAGGTAAAGGAACATGAAAAAAGGTCCGCATTGAAAAAATTGCTATATCGCTTGTCGAGCATGATGGCGGGCAAAGATGCCCCATTTACGTAGAGTTCTTCACCACAATCTTCAATAAAATCCTTTGTGTGAATATATGTGAAAGTAATAAAAATTATTTGAAAAAGTCGATGAGGCATTGCAACCTATACAGGTGCTAAAAACAATTGTTGAACTTCGTTCTTGATTCACCAAGAAGCACCAGTCTCCTAGCAGTATGAATCTTGCAAGAAGTGATATTGGGCTTCTTGTTGTAGCAAGCAAGCCTGGAATAATCCATACCCAAAACAAATTATCAGAGCATAGCAATGAGAAATAAAAATTGAAAACCTAACCCTAAAATTGAAATCCCAAATACCAAACCTAAAAAACCTAAATTTCAAGAAATGTGAATTGATTCAAGCAATAGGTTATGCACTATTTTGGCTTCTCTTCCGGTAAATCCATACATACATCCACTAAAATAGAGAAGAGTCAAATCAATACCAAAATTAGAAACTAACAAACAAGATAATAAAAGAAAATTGAGATTTCATAGCAAATATTTAAATAGTAAACCAAATATTAAATTTGAGAAATAGAACTCATGGGAATGTTGGGCAAAATTTTGGATATTTTTTCGAACATGACTTTACTAATGTAACGAGGAATTATATGAGTTGGACCCATTCCCGATAGTATATATCCATTAATTATAATCTCTTGCTTCAACAAAATACCATTTGATTCCAACAAGAAATTATCACACATTACCATTTACACCACAAGGGTATTTTATTTGTAGTGGCGATTGGATCTAGGTTAATTGCCTAGGCTGCTTTACATACCCGTTATTAGGATCAAGCCGATTTTTAATTTGGGGAGATTAAATTATTGGTTTTTTTTGGTAAGATCAACAGCTAAATGACTCATTGATCTTAAATGGATAGATATCCATTATATTTGATGGGTAAATGACTCTTTGATTTGATATGGGTGTAAGACCCATTTGGTTTATAGGAAAGTTTGAGGATTTGTGACTGCGCCTAATTTAACTAGACTGCCTACGTATCCGAAAAGGAATCAAGTAAGTCGTAGTTCATGAAGTAGAAATTAGAATTTATTTGAAGTTGATTTGGACTTGCGACTGCGCCTAATTTACGTATCCGAAAGGGAAACAAGTCAGTCATAGTTAATGAGATATAAATTAGAATTTATTTGAAGTTGATTTCGACTTGCAACTGTGCCTAGTTTAACTAGACTGCCTACGTATCCGTAAGGGAGTCAAGTTAGTCGTAGTTCATGTATTTTAGGAATTTAATTAGAGTTGATTTTGACTTGCAACTGCGTCCAGTGTAGATGTTGAGCTGCCTAAGTATCCAAAAATAAAATGGAATCAAGTCTGATGTAATTCGGAAAAATGATTTTGAATTTGATTGCAATTTTAAATGAGTGAATGACCAATTTGATTTGAAATTTTATTTGAGTTGAGTTGAGATGGGTAAATGACCCATTATTCTTTGAGATAGACTTAAGTTGTATTTAAAACAACTTTGACTTATGTGATTTTTAAGATTCACATAGGTTGTTACTTAACATGGAATTAGATTCCATGTAAAAATTAATGACTTTTGTGAGTTAGAAACTCAAAAATTTATGAAGAGTCCAACACTCTTTTCATAAAGATCGTTGAGTTTTAAACCCCAAAAATTAGTAAAGAGTTAAAAACTCTTTAATTTAACTTCTGCATTATTTAATTTGTATGAGTTTGAAACCCCAAAAATAGTGAAGAATTTAAATGATCAAATTGTCACTTAAAAGAAAGTCACAGACCCCATATCAATTTAACCAACTTATAAACTCTTTAAGTTAAATTTTCTTATCCACCAACATAAACTCTTTTAAGTTAAATTTTCTTATCCACCAACAATCTTTTTATGGGCCATGCTAGTAGGTTTTGTCGAGAGAAATCGAAGGCTTTATTAGAGTTAAAACTCAATTCTTTCGAAGACTCCTTGACATGTTTCATGGGTGATTTGAGAGACTTGGTTACAAGTGAGTTGCCAAGTGAGTGAATTTACCAACTCTAAAAGACATTTAAAGTTTAGACCATTTTTTTTAAGCACTAAGGAATTTAAAGTTCCAAAATTTTATGCTTTGATTTTGGTACATTTTCTTTAGATGGATCGAATAGCAGATTCTTTGAAACAGTTTGAAACTCTAGCCAAGTTGAATTGGGTCCAATCAAGGCTTTTTAGTTGCCATTTTTTTTTTTTTTATGTATAAGAGAGTTTGAAATAGAGTCAAAGACTCTTATTTTGCCAAGAAAAACAGTAGGCGACTATGGTGAGAGTTCGAAATACTATTCATTTAGCAGTTTGGTTGGTTTGTGACAAACCCAAGGCTCTTTCGGTGCCTCGAAAATCTTAGGACTCTAGAGATCTTTGCACCGTAGCGAACTTTAAGAGTTGAAAACTCCTTAAATCACAACATGACCTTTTTTAAAAGGGAGTCGAAGACTCCATGAAATTTAGTTGAGGAGTCAAAGACTCCATATTTTTTTAGGAGTTAGAAACTCTAGAAATTCTGTCATATAGGATTTAGAAAAACCTAGACCAACAAAAGAGTCATATAGGTTTTAGAAAACCAAGACCAACAAAAGAGTTTAAACTCTTGAGAGTGACTAGAAAAAAAAAAAAAGAGTTTGAAACTCCATGCGAAAAGAACACTGGTCCTCAGCTAAAGTATCGAAATTATAAGAGTCCAAGACTCTATGTTTTATTTGGCCACCGTGCTTGGTTTTCTTTCTTGTCTGTCAATGCTTGTTGCAATAGAAGAGATTAGTGACAAAACAAACAGAATTGGGAGGAGTTCGAAACTCCATTAGAGTCAAAGACACTTAACTTGTGACCGCCCGAGGATCTTGTGGGTTGTAAGGCTTTTGCTCTGCTTCAAATTTTAGTTTCCAAATTGTTGATGTAAAGGCCCTTGTTGTGAGGAGCTTTTGACCCATCTTAAGTGGTTTTGAAAAAAAATTCCCAAATAAGGATTGGTTTGAAAATAATTCTCAAACTCAGGGAATTTTAAAAACGTCAGTTGGTTTGATGTTTTAAAGCTAATTGACGTCAGTTGGTCTGATATATTTAGCTTAAAAACATCAGACCAATTGACGTTTTTAAGCTAAGATTGTGGCTAGTATAACAAACTTAAAAACGTTAGTTGGTCTGACATTTTTAAGCTAAATACGTCAGACCAATTGACGTCTTAAAAGTAAGACTCTGGGCAATATAAGAAGCTTAAAAACGTCAGTTGGACTGACGTTTTTAAGCTAAAAACGTTAGACCAACTGACGTTTTGTATTTTAGTGATAGTTTTTCTTCCTCCTTTTTTATGAGTAAAATTTTTAATTTTCATTTATTAAAAAAATTAATTATATTCAATAAATAAATTTTGATAATTTAAAAAAAACATCAATTTTGTTTATCCTATTGATGTTTTTCTTCCTAACAATGATACCTAAAACTGTTTTATCCCTCTCTATTTTAGAGGATGAGTTCTTTTTTTTTTTTTAATTTAAAAATTTAATTACGTTCAATTAATAAATTTTGATCATTTAAAAATACTTATAATTTTTAGCATATCAAACTTTAAAAATTGAAAACGTATACATATAATTAATTTTAATTTTATCATATAATTTTAAACGCATACATAAAATATAAATAAAATTTTATTTTTAATATTGATCATGTTGACATTAATGTTTATTAAGCTGTGAAAAAATATAAGTTATTCAGAACATATACATGTAAAAAAAAGGATGTCAATAATGTGGTTGATATTCAAAATAACATAAAGGATTATTGAGTACACATAAACATGATGGGATAAAAGCGTCAGACACATCATTGTCCAAATCAGAAAAATCAAAAGGTTCATAATCAGAAACAAGTAACGGATCCTCTAAAATTTTAATTTTGGCATATTCAAGATCAAAATACTCTATTTTTGCATAATCGAGTGCATGAAAACAATCAAGACGATACTGCATTTGATCATTTTCACATTCAAACCTTGATATGAGTTAGTCATGATTGTTTGAATTATGTGAATTGTAAAAATCAGCAGAACGTGCCTTTGGTACCGTAATTTCATGCCAACGACAAAATATTTCAAGGTCACAGCATTCATCATATAACTGTCCCCATCTTGGTGTGGGTTCGATATGAGCACCTAGAGGTGGATAATCAGTTACTAGACCAACAACTACATGTCCAACTTGTTCGAATGGGTGATAAGGATCGATGGGCTCAATTCAATAAATAAAGATGTCTCACCGGAGGTGGTGGAGGCGCTGTCAGCGGTGCAATGGAGGAACAATGGTGCAGATTGGGGGATTTGGGGGATTTCCGACGGTGGGGGTCGTGGTGATAGTGGTGCTGGGGTTGGGCCTTTCAGATGGTGGGTAGTGTTGGGTGGTGATGGGGCGGGCTTCGATGGTGGTGTTGCTTGGATTTGGGGATCGATGGTTGGGTGGTGCTGCGATGGCCGATAATGGTTGTTGATTGAATGTCTGCTATGGGGGGTACAGATGGCGAGATTTCTATTTCTCTCACCTGAAAACGTTAGGGCTCAGATAGGGTGGGGAAGAAGGGAAAATAAGAGAAAGGAAAGAAGAGGGGGGGGAACGATGTTTAGGTTCCACTTAAAAACATCAGTACAACTGACGTTTTTAATTAAAACATCAATTAGATTAACATTTTTAAGGCTCCTGGAATGTGACTGTTAAACCTTAAAGACATCAGTTGGTCTAACGATTTTTGGCAAAAAACGTCAGACCAACTAACGTCTTTAAGCCTAAAAACGTCAGACCAACTAACGTTTTTAAAACTATCTAGATTTGAGAATTATTTTTAAACCAACCCTTATTTGAGAAGTTTTTTTCAAAACCACTTGAGATGGGTCAAGCTCTGTTGCAAGGTCTCAAAGGAGTTAGAAGCTCCACTATAATTTTTTTAAAAAGAACTCCGAAAAGATCAATGCCTTGTTGTCTCCCTTTTTTTTTATTTATATATATATTTGCTGCGACATTGTAGACTCAACAAGGGAAGAGAAATTGGACATGAGAAGGAGTTTGAAACTCCATTACAATGAAAGGCACTATTTCGGTATACCATTAGAACATGGCCTTCAGCCAGAGAGGTTGAAATAATGCCATGAATTTTGGTTGGTCTCTAGATCGGCTACTTTCCTACAATTCTTTTTCTAGCTTCAAACCATTTGTGCGACAACTTTTCTTTTTACACTGTGGATGCCAATTTGCACCGGAGAGCCTCACTAGGACAAATAAGAAAGCATTGGATTTTTTTTTTGGGTCTGAGGGGAGGCCAAGGTTGTTGCCGATTGAAGCTTGTGTGTCGTTCTGAACTATAGGAGTTGAAAACTCTTGTAAAAAACAACTTTGGAGTGACCGGAAATCACCGCAATTGTTTCGGATTGCTATGGTTTTTTTTTCTTAAACCTGAATTGTTGCCATCAATGATTCAAAAGATCAAATAAACAAGAAAGAGAGTAAACGTTTTTTTTTTTTTTGACGTGTTGCAAAAGCTTCAGATTTTTTTTTTATCTCTCTGCTGAATTTTTTTTCTTTGTCAACCATCTCCACTTTTTTTGCTTTCGCTCACCGTTTTTTCCCTCTTCCTTTGATAACTGTCTAAATTCTCTCCTTCAGATCCCTTCTGCCTCCTTTTTTCTTCTTGTATTTATAGAGTATAATTTGGCTTTGGCTTTGTCTTTGCATTTGGAGGCAGCTGGCATTTGCTTAAGATGCCAGCAAATGCCATTTTCTCCATCCTTTAGATAACTGCCATAGTGGGGGGGCCATAGCCCGCCTGTTTGGTTAGTGAGTTTTTCCATCAAATGAATGGAATTTTGAGGTAGTGATCTTTCTTTTTTCTTTTTTTAAAGGCAAAGTAGTTTGAAGGAACCACCCACTCTCCATGTGAAAAAACCATCTCGTAGAGGTACTCTAGAATTTTGGTCTCAATTCCCTCTTTTTTTTAGATGTGTACAATATATAATTTTTGAAATCCATAAGAATAGATTTTATAAAAAATTAGTAATTGCCCGTGCCTTTAATAAAAAAAGATTATGATCAATTAAAAGGCATATCAAATAACTTTGCGCTGAGAACATTGAGAAATATATTTTTCATTACACCATGATCCACTATTTAAATATTAATTCCCCTGTTCAATAACACTACTACCAATAACATATTGCGTGTAATTATAACTACACATATGAATCTCACATCAAAATAGTTGGTGTAACAAACAAAATTTCAATAGTTAATATAAACAATCTGTTATTTTAAAAAAAAATCGATAGAGTTCTATTTAAAAACATGATCTAGTACACAATATCAACTTGTGTACAATTCATAATCAAACCTATACGGAAATAAAAACTATCTTGCATCAATAATCTCATCACATCACATATTGTTGTTACCACTATTTATCAAGTATTGCAATATAATGACCCAAATATCTAATACCAAAATGAATTAGATACAAATATAAACTGAACTAACACCAAACTTAAGCTAATATGAATAACTAAGTACATTCATTCACCTTGTATAAGCCAAATAATCGTCAATTAAAAAATTAAAATCCACTAAACAAAGTTGAAACTCGAGCACCAGTTGATTTTCAACCTTATTGAAATTAATTGGGGTTACTAATTTTTGACAGAACCCCAAAGTCATCGCACTCACCAACCATAATCCTACCTTAATAAAAAGATTTACTAATTACCACAACATAAACCCACTAACATTCATGCAATTAATGACCAAACAACAAACTTTCTTCCTTGGACAACACGTAAACCCACATGAATCACTCACATTTCTTATTTTATGATCCCTTAGTTATAAAAAAAAATTACAATTTAACCATTCGTTTATTTTGCATCAATGTGGATCAAGCTACGAAAGCAAGGGAATAAAAGAAAGAAATATAAAGTAAAAGAAATAAATAAAAGAAAGCAACTTCAATAAGAATACAAATCTCATTTCTTAAAAAAAAGTAGTGGATGAGTTCTTGATATCCAACTACTATTCAGATGAAGTGAAAAAGATACATTGAGATGGTTGTTAGCGCAACTAAGTAATTAAAACAATTGCAACCGTGTAACATAGAAATAGAATTCTAGTTAGGCGGTTCTACTATAAATTGATTCTTCAAAGCATGTTATTATGTTAACTGCTCCTTGAAATTTCTACTCCTGCAATAAAAGAATTTCAATGAAGTTAAATCCATAACCTCTTGCCAAACATGTCACTTTTATCACTCAATACAAAATTAGAGAAAAATCACTTATAATAAAAGTGAGAATCACCTTCTAAAATGAACACTTACCATAAGTATGATCTATTTTCTTTCTTACTCGCAAAGATTGTGCAAGTAAACCAATAATCATAACCATGCGAGTCGAAAATGAAAATTCTACCTGATAACCTACCTTAAAAAACTTTCTCGATGTAACCCCAACATTTGATGCCAACTTTCATTAATTCTTCCAATGCAACACCCCTTTTTTTTCCTTCTTTATCCAATTAGTAATCGGGTTACTTATTACACATCACCAATTTCCATAAAGTACTCAAAAAAATTGTTGTAGTATCAAATTTTACTATTTTCAAGTAAATCCACATTAATCTACTTCAAAAGCAATCGGTCGACAACACTTGATAAAAGATTTGATTTCAATTTCATTAACAAATCCTAACTAAGCACAACATGAAAATTAAATTTTCTAGTGTTTTAAAAATAACCTATCTATTCTCAAAAGAAAAAAAAAATACCTAGCACCATGAGAGTGTCGAGTGGACACGGTTGTTGCTTGAATTAACCACCACCAAAATAACACCAAATAAAACATAAACAAAGAAACTATGATTAAGTCAATTTTTCAAGATCACTTGACACATAAATTGAGTACAAAGAAGATCAATAATATACCTAATTTAATCTACAGGAACGCAGTGTCATGTTTTATGAAGACATCAAATTGTTGATACGTATTTAGCACATTGCTTTTCTAAAGACTTTTAACACATGGGATGAAATTAGCCCCATTGGCTCATTCATTGTCTACTTCTACAACTCACTCTATTAAAAAATTCAAGCATCAAAAACCAAGAAAGATTAATTTGCGACAACAACACCAATTCTACTTTTAACTGCTAATTGCTCAATTCAATAGCAAAAATGAAAATAAATGAACCAAAATGAAACATGAAAGTGGAATTCAATAGGAGTATAGGACAAAGTGAATTTGGAACTAAACAGAAAGTATGATTTCATTTTCTTTTCCAAAAAACTCTTATAATCCACTACAATCCCTCAGATGACCGTATTGAGTTTTTTTTAGGAAAACATATGCAATCAACTAAAGATAAACATGAAAAGAGAATTAGAAACTAAAAACCCACAACCTAAAAACATTGTGAAGGAAGTGTTCCTCGTGCATCCCCACATTTTATGTCATTTTTTCCTTCCATCCAACACCATACAATTCAATCACCTGTTTCCCATCACAGAAATTCATCAAACCACTACAAATAGTTGATGTCCAAAAAACCCGGGCTAACAGTTTTTTTCATTTGGGTATGTCAGGCATTTATTGTATATACCCCCCAATCACATGAATTAATGCATATACAAATATTATGGAATTTAAAACGGCATAGAATAAGAGCTCCCCAACAGATTTCTCATGATTCTGAGTCAAACAAAGCACAAAAAAATTAATGGCAATGCTTCACAACAACTTTCGATCAGAGATAAAAAAAAAATCAGAGACAAAGAGGTGGATTTAGAAACAGAGGAAAACAATCAGAGACAAAGGGGAAGATTTAGAAAGTATCGGTAACTAATTTCCCATGATCATCAGTCCAAAACAAAGCCCGAAAAAAAAAAAGAAAAAAAAAGCAAGGATAATAAAGCTTTACAACAACATTCAATTTAGAGATTGCCAATACTCTGTAAATCAGCTTCGAGATCTTTAAGAGAATCCTTGAATGAATTTCCCATGGCCACGATTTTCTTGGAAAATTAACTCCCATTCAACAGCAGAAAAATCTCAGGAAAAAAAAATAAAAAAGCAGAATAAAATCTCCAAGTCGGTGGAAATATGTGAAGGATTTAGAAACCAAAAGGGTAAAGGACTGATTTTTAACTCTGTAGATTAACAGTCCACCAAGAAACAAACGTTCTCTTCTAACAAAGAACGCACACTGATCCGATTTAGATAGAATTACAAGTAAAAAATTAGTGCTAATTCGTCTATTTTGGTGTGGTTTCGTGGGCTGTGGTGTGGGTTTGATGAGTCTATGGTGGGGTATTCGGTGGTGGATTTTTTTTTTTTTGGGGGGGGGGGGGGGGGG
>CAUOFW020001280.1:789087-823778 GCA_963454935.2 Ilex paraguariensis | reverse complement strand
GGGGGGGGGGGGGGGGGTGGGGGTAATGCAGTGGTGGTAGAAAGAAAGAGAGGGAGAAGAGGAGCGGGGAGTCAGATAGAAGAGGAAGAGGAAGAAAGTGATAGATGGGGTCGCTTGGCATCGGCGATGGGCAATGACATGGTGTGGCAAAGGCGGTGGATACAAAAGAGATGGAGGAAAACAGAAAGTAAGGTGAGATGAATTAACACCCAGATGGAGGAAAACACATTGTGTCTCTGTGTGTGACTGTGTGTGTGTGTGCAGAGAGGGAGGTGAGAAAGAGAGGGGGGGAGAGAGGAGAGCTTACCTAGGTCGGTGGGGTGGCCGGTGAAGGTTGACAGGGAAGAGAGTGGTCGCAAAGGAGGAGACAGACAGAGAGAAGAAGAAGAAGAGAGACGTTGGGCCCTCGAGGAGTTGTGTCTGACAATTGAGTTGGGTACTGTGCAAAAGGTATGGGCGGGATAAGTTTTTTTGTGTGGAATGCATTGTTAACCTTTGGATTAACTTGGAATAATGGAGATGAATTCTAGGCCATTAAATTAAAAGTAGATTAAATTTGAGTCGTCTTTGTGCTTTCCCAAATGAATTAAAATTGGATTAAATTTTGAAGTAAAAATGTATTCAAATTGTGTTCTATCTTATTAATATAGATATAAAAAGATATATAGACAAATAAGATATATTTCAACACAAATAATTAACTTGGAGGGATTGATTTTGGTGAGTTGGAAGAAAAATTAATTCATCCATTTTTTCATCATTCCTATTTTCCTTCCTTACCAAACATGATGTTTTATTTATCCCTACAACTTTCCATCCTCCCATTTTTCCATCATACCAAATGGAGCATAAGGCTCTCTCATCATTGAGTCAAGTTTAAGCACTTTTGACAATTTGTTCATATACATTTGTTAATTGAGAGGAGATTGTTGTTCAGAATTTTGAAGATCTCAAGCCCTAACAACTAATGGCTCCTAAGGTCTTTCTTATTTTATTTGTCATGTTTAGCTACCTTAAAATATATCAGATGAGGTGAATGGAGATAAACTCCATTCAAAACCTTAAGAACTCCTACATAGGAAATATAGAAAAAAGAGGATTTTATAAATAGAAAGCACGATAGAACATAATATGAACAATAAAACATTCTTGCCCTACTTCAAACAGGACTCCCCAATACATTAAAATGCTAGTTTTTTAATTAACAATTCTTCATTTACATTGTCACTATAAAAAACATTAAATCAATGGTGATCTAGGTGCAACCACAATTCCTATGCATTACTAAGGAGCTTTCTTGTAATGCGACTCCGTACAGCAAAGGTGAACATAATAAAAATCTTCTTTGAATAGATCTAGTCTATATATATAGATTCATATCGCTGAGGAAGCTAAACTATTGTGTCCCAAGGTGGGTGGGCTGCTACTGACTACACCTAGGAATTGTTGTAGTTTACAATGAAGGTTTTGGCAAAAGCAATTGGCAGAAGTCAGTGTTCAAAAATCTTAGATGCAACGAACCATATTAAAAAGGCAAAAAACAAAATAGCTTGAGTCAAATATTTTCCATAAAAAGCAGCATGTGGCAGGAAAAGTGTTAAAGTGGGAATTATCTTTCTGAATACTGTTAGATCAAGAATGAGTATTGTGCTCATAGAATCAACCAACTACTCATGGACAACGTTGCATTCACATAGATATACCACAAGAAAATGAAGTTGCAAGCAAAAGCAATATTGTCAAGTTTCCACAAATAGCTGCCAATAATTTCAGAGAAAATGGTAAACACTTAAGTAAATGGTATATATGTACAAGTGCAAACACAATTAATTAAATCTATATAGTAAAGTACAATACAATTCAAATCTCAAAAGATAAACAAAATGACGTTTGCTATTCATGGTTGAAATCTCTTTTAATTTTACTTTAAAGTTAATCCGATGGCTAATATAAACATTCCAAATTTAATAGGAAAAATAGACCCCTAAGGGTGTGTTTGTGTTAACTTTTTAAAAGTGTTTTTAATTCTTATAATTTCTCATAAATATTTTTAAAAAAGTAGTATTTGGAACCACCACCACCACTACCTCCATCACCCCCATTGCCCCACCACCATCACTACTACCACCATCACCCCCATCGCCACAGTAATGTGCTATTGGGGAGGTAATATTATGTACAATGAAGATTGTTTATCGTACAATGGAAAGCCTCAGCATTGTATAAAGTTGAAATGCCAAACAACATATGAGGAATTGTTGAGAATTATATACACGATAATGCAGCTAGGCAGTTCAACATCACGACTACAACTAATTTGTCGGTTTTCAACATTTTTGAGGGATCGCATGCAGCAGTACGTAGAATTTGAAATTAAAAATGATGACGGTGTTGCGAAGATGTTGGATGCTATATTTGAGAACCAAGCATTGAATAGTATTGACTTGTACATTCAAGCAGGGCACATCCAACAGTTTCCTCAGCCAATGGTGAATGAGTATGGCCCATATATCCAAATGCTTACACAAGAGAGCATCAATCCCTATCCCAATTCGCCTACACTTGTTAACTCTTACTATGTTGAAGGGAGCAGTCAATATGCACACGGTTTTATGGGGGACGATACTTTTGTTGCAAAGTTTAATTCGGGCCATGGAATTTCGGAGGCCGAACCTTATGTGCCAGAATTTCATATAGGGCCTAATACGCAAACGTTGATGTTTTTGGGATACACCATATGTTCATCGAATGTTGGTATCCAATCCCAAACTGAAACAAGGAATGATGTCATTCAAAATTTAGTTCATTCAAACGGTGATGTGTTTGCAAGGAATAGAATGTGTGCAGTTGATTGTGCAAAAGACACAGACGAGGAGATTACAATGTCAAACGATGTGGAAAACATTAATGATGATAGTGATGTAAATGACTCATCAGTTATAGTGGAAGACACTATTCGTATGCATAAGCCATCATCCGCCTTCTTCACTAATGCTGAACTTCCCCAACTGTCTGCCTCCACCAATCAAACAAGGGCTCCATTGTGGGGTCCTGATCGGCTTGAGTTATCCATCAACCTAATCTTTAAGGGTAAACCAGAATTGCAAGATGCAGTGAAAATTTATTCAATCAACAATCATGTCCAATTCGAAGTTATTGAGAGTGAAAAAAAAGTTATTGGCTTTGCGATGTAAAAAATACCAGTTCGGGTGCAAGTGGAGGTTTCGTGCATGTCAAAAGAAAATACATGAGATGTTTCAAATTACCAAATACGAAGGCCCACACACTTGTCTGAATGTGTCAGCCACCCAGGACCATGTGCAATAAGATTCCAATTAGTTGCACACCAAATAAAATACCTCGTGAGGGCTGATCCATCCCTAAAGGTTGCTGTGATAATAAAACACATTTCCAATGTGTATAAGTATGAGATTTCGAATAGGAAAGCATGGAAATCAAAACAACGTGCGATAGCTATGATTTTTGGGGACTGGGATGAATCATATTCTCTTTGCCAAAATTTTTTAGTGGACTACAAAAGTATTATCAAAGCACAATAGTCAGATGGCAGTTGGCCGACCTTGGAAATGGGACGACTATCTTTGACAGAGTCTTTTGGGCATTTAAACTGTATATTGATGGATTTCGACATTGTCGTCCACTTATAAGCATTGATGTCACATTCATGTACGGGAAGTACAAGGGGAAGTTGTTTATTGCTACGGGCCTCAATGTAAATCATCATATTTATCATCTTGTCTTTGCAATCGTCTATGAGGAAAGTATAGATACATGGGATTGGTCTCTTTGGAGACATAGATACGATGTTGGCGGTGACTGTCTGAGCATATGCCTGCTATTTGACAGCCATTAAGGTATAATTCAATCAGTGGCTACTCATGGTTCCGGCTAGTAAACACTGTATACATACCATCAATTTTGCTTATGACATGTCTGCAATAACTTCAACAGTAAGTTTCATAATTATCATCTTAAACGTCTGGTATGGGATGTTAGTACTGCACATTAAATTCACAAGTATGACACGATTATAGCGGAAATCAAAGAACTCAACCCATTCGCAATTTGTTGGCTTGATCAGATACCAAAAGAGCAGTGGGCACTTGTACATGATGATGGAAGATGTTATGGAGTCATGACAATCAACATTTCTGAGGTGTTCAACTGTGAATTAAAACAAGCAAGACATTTACCAATCATTTCATGCATTGAAACAATATTTTGCAAGGTTTTTCAATATTTCAATGACAAGCGTGGCTCGGAATCAGATAGCGGGTGCGAGTTCATACCTCACGCTATGGAGAAGATGTCGTATGTTTCAATCAAAAAAGTCGGTCAAAATGTTACTACATTCAGTCGAATCACCAGGGAGGCATATATGGTCACTAAAAAAGATAATGCACAACTATTAAACATTTTAGACCACACATGTTCATGTGAAAAGTGGAACACCTATAAAATGTCTTGCTCTCATGCGATGACACTTTTTTCAAAGAGGCATTTAGACCCATGGTAGTATGTTGATAAGATATACACTGTTGTTGCCCATGACGTCGTTTGGGCTGCTAAATTTCATCCACTACATCATGTTGACTATTGGGATGCGTGCACTGGTCCAAAAGTCTATCCTAATCCGAATCTACTACACATGAAAGGTCGTCCCCAATCTACTCACATTCAAAATGAAATGGACATACCATAGGGCCATAGTATGTATCAATGCAGATTGTGTGGTCAACCAGGTCACGATTGATGCAAAAGATGTGTGTAAGGGTCAATGAATATAGATTCTAATGTAATGTGTGGCTACAATAAATGAAATCTTTTCATCTGAATAACTATGTTCATATTTTGTAACGATAAAAATGTAGTAGTTGTGTTTATGTATTTACATCGTTGTTCGTTATTTTCTACCTATATTCACATTTTGTAATTATTGCAGATACTTAATTCAACTGAACTATGTCTACATCCTAAGGAGATTCTTGACCATCATGATCCATTACCTAGGGGTCCTTTGGGGTGCGGGTGTGTAACAATGAATTAATACGACGATAGTAATGAATTTTTTTCACTAATGATCAAAATGAATTATTTTCTGTGTTGCAGGTGGAATGTGCGCATGACATCGTATGTACGCAGCTCCAGACACATCCTCAAATATTATAGAGATCAGCGAGACCAAATGCGAGATAAGTAGGTTCAATTTGTACACCAACGTAGCCTATATTATAATGTCAAAAGTTTTTAGAATAACATGTAAATTGAGTATTTGTTTTGTTGTAGATGGTGTGGATGCCACATACTGCAGAGGATATAGCAAACTTACTAGTATGCTGCACTATTGGGAGTGATGTATGGATGACGCTTGCACCACTGATATGCTTTGCATTAGTAGAGTGACATTTTCCTGATCGTGTCATGCGCCAGTTTGGATTGAGACGGGGAATCCCTCAGCCATGCGACATTGGGTTTACTCTTCATGCTACTGATCAATGCAGCAGGGTTGTTTATGACTAGAGTATTATACATCAATCGTCTATAGATGTCTGGACCCACCGACGAGAGCATCTTATCGTGGGATAGGCACATACATCTGTGACCGATATGTGTTTTTGTGAGTACATTGTTTGGTATGGCCGTATCACTCGACTATTGATCGGACCTCCAGTAGATACTCCACATATCGGATTCCAGCCCATGGGTAGCATAGTCGATATATTGGTAAGATAATAGCTAAGTGCATTTGTCATTATAAGCATGATTTACAAATACTTAATTGATATTATCCTAATGTAAGTGCTTTTTACATTTACAGGAGCGTACACTTGTTTAGATTCACCAGATCACACAAGATGCCCTTGAGGATGGTACGGATGCAGCACATACACAGGCACTATAGGCTGCCCGATCTCTTACCTCCACTTGCCTCGAGGTGGTTCAAGAGTACCATCGTCTTCATCGTACCGTCCACGCCGAGTCTCTACATATACCATATACTGCACTGCTTGCACCGCCCGATGTACCTATGTGGCCTCTTGGTATTGTTATACAACGACAAAGACCTCCACGTCAATAACCTGATATTCGGGTAGATGCCGGTGTCGACACAATACCAAGGTCAAGTGTAGCAGAGCCTACAGCAAGACCTATTAGACCTCAGCATCCACAGACACTGTTTGTAGTACGTACAAAGACACCATCCACATCAAGTCCCCACCATACATCAGCACATATTGCACCCCATCCACCACCATTGACTGAGACCTCCACACTATCTGAGTACCTCGTAGGGTATGTTTCCCATACAGCAGGACCAGACACATACACATCAGATGCTTCGGGAGTCATATTGCCCAACTAGCCTATTTGTCATGAGGCATTGATGACATCACCTCCGAAAGATGTTCAAATTTCACAACCATTAGATGAGGTCACGCAAGGACATGGTATAGGACTTGCGACGACTCCCGCAGTTGTACATAGGCCACAACAGTGTGCTACGACTCCACTTGCCCATCTTATTTCATTAGCTCGAGGTCGAGGTCGAGGTCGAGGTCAAGGTGGCAGATTTCAAGGTGTTAGAGGCCACGGTGGTAAAGGATGAGGTGGTCAAGCCGGAGGTAGATGCAGATACAGAGGCGAAGATAGTATTCTAGTCAGAGATCTGGTGTCACAGGTGATCAATGGCAAATCGTCACAATTAGAAGAATAGCGTCTGAAACGACTCAGGAAGAAGTTGTCTTGTGGCACTTAGTGTTATCATGTTTTATCATTTTTTGATATTTATTTTCACATGTATATTATAGAGTAGTTTCAATGTATTGTTGTTGGTTGTGTGGTGGGGTGTTTGTGGTGTTATGGTTGGGTGTTGGTGGTGGTGGTTGTGGTGCATATGACATTGTGGTTGTGTTGTTGTTTTGATATTGTGCATACAGGGCAAAATTATTTTGGTATGACAGAGATTTAAAGGAAACTCTGCCGAATTTTTTTAAAATTCAATATGTTTAAGGTCAGTAATTACAATACATACTTAATTCCAACATGTAGTTTCTATTGTTTTCAAATGTATATGTATTTTCTATATATTGTACTCATTTTTATTTTTAGCGTTGTTCTCCACTTCAATGGGTAAGATAACATAAGATAACAAACAGTACATTATATTTTAGCACAGCACAATGACAATACAGATAAACTACAACAACACAGTAGTACAAACATATAAGTATGATTATAACAAACGCCACACATTATTACAACCCCTAGAGGATAAACCAACATATGCATAAATGTTTATTGATCAAGAAATCTTCATCATGGGAAACTTTCTTTGTCCGACATTTCAACATCGGAAACACATCCTCCTTCCGTAGACAACTGTAAGCACAAACGTGCTTCCTCAAACAAACCTTTCTGCAGCACGGTCGTCTTCAATTCGGCGGAGGTTGTACCAAGTTTGTCGTATTGCCATACGATTGTTTTTAGCACAAATATGCCACAATGCACCTTCCAACTGCTGTGATGTTTCAATAGGCATATTAATAGCAATTTGTCGCGGCCTACATATGTTACAAATGCGTAAATATTCACTTAGAACTTCTCTCTCATTCAAACGATATTGTCATTCCTCCCTCATTCTATTCACTGACTTTTATGAGAAACGTAAATGAGGATCTAGAGGATAGAAGAATTCATCCTCCAACGCCCAATGATATCCCATAGTTTCAAACACCGAGCATGGACTGTAACTCATGTTTGCAGTTGACAAGTATGGTAAGCAAGCAACACACACAATCAATTTATGGTGATATTGTGATGGTATTCGTAGTAACTATTTAGCCAACTGTGGATAAATATTTTGTTAAATATGATGATTTGACTAATCGTGCAACACTTCTAATTTGTCTCATCATTGAAAGAAGCACATCACTATCAGTGTTAAGTCGTCAGTGGTAATTTAACACATGACTGTTTGTACATTGGTATCAATGTTATGTCATCAGCATCTGTTTTAGCACAACACTGTATCAGTGTCTAGTTGTTGTCATTGTTCACTCCTCACTGTATCTTCACTACAATATGTTATTACTCAGTTCACTGAATGTAATATTAAAATAAGTTACGTTCTTGTTTAAATATAGCCACTTAACAGCTATGTAAACCCTACATACACTATAATGTCAACAATATTACCAAATGGGTCTTCAAGCCAACCTAATGATGACTCATTCCTATCCAACTTTCATCATGAAACATTTTATTCATTCAGTTCACCAAAACCCGGTAATTACACAGATCCCATTGGAGTAACATGGTATGAAAAACTACGTTCCTTTAAGAATGAATCAATCAACATTCATAACCCTTTCATCGAAGTCGGTCATGTGATGATTGGATTTGCAACCTTTGTTCCGCCTCTAGAGTTTTATTATCACCTACCAGGACTGTAGAGATTTGAAAAGTAAGGATAAATTTTTCAGTTTTGCCGGTAGGGCACTATTCATGCACCATTTGTCGGTAGGGCACTACATATGCATCATTTAGGTATAAGTCATGTTCAAGAGCATAATTTGAGTATGTTATAGAAGCAAAACATGCTTAGAATGTTAAAATACACCTACTGAGCGAATTTGAGCCTAAACAAAAATAGATTCAAAATTTGGACAAAAATGGTATCCCGGGCGGCCTAGGTGGGACCAGCCAAACCCGGCCACTAGCAAAAATATATATTTTTGAAAATTTTTATTTAAAATAATTTTAAAAACTTTGGTTAAAATAAAATGTCGAATTAAGGCGTTTCAGGACGAGTTGTAGTGTAACGGGGTCCCGAATTCATCAAAGGCAAAAAAGTCATTTTTCACCTTTACCCTCCACTATAAATACAGCCCCCTTAGTGTAAAAATATCAGCTTTTGAGCTGAGAAAGGTCAATAAACGTTTTTGGAGGAAAAAGCAAGAAAAACCCTAGATTCTTGAAGCTTCAAGCCACGAAAACTCATTCCTAGGCCAAGATTTTTGCAAGACTTCCTTCTAAGAAGTTGTTCCTCTCAACAAGGGCTACATTCTCACCTATCAGTTCGGCTATAAAGAGAACACAACTTTCTTGGTTTGAGAAAAACTATTTTAGGTATGATATTTTGCTAAGTTGAGAATAGATTTAAGTTGTCTTGTCTTCCTATGTGTTGATTGAATGATTTAGGTGTTTACTTGATGTTAGAAAATCATTTATTTGGTAGTTGCTTTGAAAACATAGAATTAGTGGTCTAAGTACTTTTCTGTTCTTTGAGTTTCTTGATAATTTGTTGCTATGGTGAAGGTGTATATTGCTTATGTGTTGGATTATCATATTATAACTTATGTTCATGTAGAGAAACTCTTGTGGTTTGAGAGTTATGATTTATTACATGAGTTGGTAGTTTGTGTATTTGTAGTTTCTTTAAGAAATTGTGAAAGTAATGAATATGAAGCTTGATCATATGTTTAAATCTATTGAATGGTGCTTCACATTTATGTAGATAAGGTGTTTGATAAAATGTTTCATAGGAATATGAAGTTTGATCATATGTTTAATCCAGTGAATGGTGTTTCACATTCATGTAGATAAGGTGTTTGATAAAATGTTTCATTGAATTTACAATGAGAAAAATCATGGCATTTTGGCATATATGAATCCTTGGAACATAGTGTGGATTGAGCACTTGGTGCTATGCATTATGAGAGTGTAGATCCTGTGGTGAAAAACCCAAAATATGACCAATGACAGTACTCGCGGACTGACGGGGGCGGACCGTGAAGCGAGACAAAGGTGGCATAGAGTTGCATAGGTGTGTCATGCATATTGACATTGCATAGCATTGAGAGATTATGGGGTTGTAGCTTTTAAAAAAATGTACACTTGCACATATCATGCCTTAAATTTGTTCCTAGCGTTAGCACTTTATCATACCAGCAGTTCAGCTGACCCATTCGTGGGATATCATATTACAGATGAGGTTTCCGGTACTTGAGACTTGAGGAAGTCTTAAAGGAAGGAAGGAAAAAGGACTTAAATGGATATTTAACCTTTGGGCATATTTTGTATGTATGGGCATAAACCCAAATGACTTGTGTTTCAATTTAGAAAAATAATGGATTATAGACCTTGGGTCATTTTAAAGTGTAAGGGTGTAAATCCAATTGATATGTAGGATATCTCTTATGTGATGAGTATTTGTCACGCCCCAAATTTTGTAAAAGCGTGATTAAAACAAACACTGTGTTTATTTAGAAAAAAAAAAACACATGCCAGTATATTGTAAAACATCGAAGAAAGTATCTCTTTAGTTGAAAATAAATTTTTTTTTTTTTTGAAAATTTCGGCAGAGTTTCCTTTGAAAATTGGGTTTCCAACCAATTAGTAAGAGCATCCCTGTGAGAACATAACATAATTCTAACTAATTAAACATCCACAACATGCCTTCATCCAAAAATATAATCCAACTAAATCCGGGGTGGCAATTAGAGGCCCACGAAATTCTCCCAAACCCGGATACATCCAACACCAACACATACCACAACTTAGTACCCAAAGTCATAACTTTACATTACAATATCCGAAATAATAATCCCTCTATAGGATAATCAAGTGTACACCAAAAATGCCTCAAGACAACTTTTTCAAATACAATGCTTGAGTGCTAACATTTCTACATAAGTTCTAAAAGTAAATACAAAAAACTCCAAAAGAGATTCTTTCTAGTTCAAGCTTCCACAAGCATTCCATCACTTATGCCCCAGGATGCATGCTAGTCTCTAAAAATATTAGTAAGGGATGAGCAACCACACGCTCAGTAGGATAATCCTTTTCCCAAGCATTTACAAAGTTCTAAAAACAAACATTCCACAAATCATACTAATAAGTAATGAAGCATTATATAATTAAACACAGGTACAAGATAATAAGTAAAATATTTATAAAAATCTCCCAACACCTCAACATTAGAAATAAACAAGATATAAATTAAAGTCAAACCATCATAGCAAATACCATACATGCCTCGCATACGGACAATATCATCAATCACACCGGTTCACGCATGAACTTTCCCGGGGGAACCTTTTGGGTCTTGCACTCTAAGGTCTCATTGCCCTTCTTGCTTTTCAAGGAAAACGTGTAGGACACAACTTGTGACGCCACATAGGCCATTACCGAAGACCACTACCATAATCAATCCCCCTTAGGACTAGTAGTCGCCTTGGCAACCCACTCAATAGGCCCCAACCGTCTACTAACCCTCTGCCTATCAGTGTCGTCCATACATTTTTCAAAAATCATTATTTGTTATATCCATAAATTATTTTGAAAACACATGTCATAACTTTGACATTTTATCAAACATGTGGTAAGCTCAAATCCCAAAAGTTGCATTTCCAAAGCAACACAACCATTTCCAAGAGAAAATAAGTCATAAGTCATATATATTATGTACAAAATAATAGCATACTTCAAAACTCTCAAATCATAGGTTTAATCAAATACTCATAACTAAAATCAAACTAGGGCATTTCCATTTCGAAGAGAATAAGTCATATTATGTACAAGATCATAACATACTTTAAAACCCCCAAATCATTAGTTTTATCAAATACTCATAACTAAAATCAAACAAGGTTTCAAACCCATAACACTAAAATTATTTCCATTTTCAAGAGAATAAGTCATATTTTGTACAAGATCATAATATACTTCAAAACCTCCCAAATCATAAGTTTAATCAAATACCCATAACTAAAATCAAACAAGGGTTTGAAACCCACCACACTAAAATCATTTTTATGCATGTAGGTTTACAAATCCATGACATATTCAACACTATATTAAGGTTTATAACAAGAATTTTGCCATCAACCACATAGTAAGCTTTAACTAAAGAAAATACATGAGATGCACAATGTAAATGCAAGAGAAAGGAAAATCTCACCTAAGAATCAAGAATTTCAAACCAAATTCCTAGGATTTTCAAGCAAACTCTAAACTTTATGGACCTTCTTCTTCCCCTTTCTCTTTGCCCTTGTCTTCTCCTAGAGTTCTAAGAGGTTTTGGGTGAGAGATGTGAGAAAAAATGGAAGAAAAGGGACTGAAATCTGTGTTTTAAACACAGCAACCCCGAATTCTACTATTCATGGACTGAAAAATCAATTTTTTCCCCAAAATTATGATTTTGCCACTAAACATTCTAATTTGATCCATAAGACTACCCTAAAGTTTTTCGATGTTCTGAATTCATTTTTAATGCTATTTTAACCTAAAAATATTTATTTTTATGATTTATCTCAAAATTAAAGTTAATTTATACCCGAAACACTAAAATTACTATTTTACCTCCTCCGAACCGCTATATGAGCTAAACGTCTATTCTAAGTTTTTTGAACCTCTCGGATTCAATGAAAATATTATTTTGATCCAAAAACATTAATATATTTACTTAGCTATCCTTATCAACCTTAAACACCTCCAAAAATTAAATTTGACACAAAAGTCAATACATTTGCACTTCAAGCTTACGTGACTATTCTTTAACAACGATTCAAATTTTTTCTCATTATTTTAATTATTTTAAAAATACTAACAAATTAATATCATTTATATTTATATAACACACAGGATCTTATAGTATTATATGTGTATATTGGGACAATTAGATGTGTATATTGAGAACAAGGGATGTATGTTTAATTTACATGGATTGTGGCCACCGAGTGAGGGTGGGTTGCGATATAGTAATGCATATAAAATATTGTGAATATTAGGTGGAAAATAGGCTTGGAAACAGAGGATATGTCAAAATTTTATGAAAAAATTAAAAGACTTGTTAAGTGTGTAAAACACCTTTTAAATTGGTGGGAAGGATGTCAAAGGGAGGGGTTTAGAAATCTTGAAGAAATAGGCTAAAAATGGAAGAAAAGCTGCTTGAAAAACTTTGGAAAAACATGATAAATAAATGAGAAACCAATTTATCCAACCTAATGACCTTTCATTTACTTTTTTTTTCCATTTTCACTCACTCCCCGGGTTTGTGGAAATTCGGGGTGTGACAACTTGGTATCAAAACTTAGGGATTAGATCTTACATGGGAGTTGTAGGGAAATAGGTACACTAATGTTGGGGATAGTTAGGAGACATGTGTAGTGACAAAGGAATTATTTTTATGTCATAAATTTTGGATGTCATAGAGAGTATTAGTGTATTTTGGCTAAGAATGTATGAAAGTAAAAAGGTTTTGAGGTATGATGATTTATGATGTTATAACTTTTTTAGGTTATGTCAATTTTCATTATTTTGTCTGGCCCTTAGTTGCTTTAATTTGTGAAGTCAAAGATGTGTGGTAATTCAATTTTGTTGCTTGGAGATAAGGTCAATTGTGGCGTCCTTTATATAATTTTGATGAGGTGAAGTTATTGGAATTGATAGAGATGTTAAGAATTGCAAAAAGATTAAAAATTTTGATTTTATAATGAAAACTTTGAGTTGGATATGTCCTCCATTAGCGTGATTAAGAGACTATAAAATAGTACAATGTTCAAATACAATCAATTGGAGGGGCATGGTAAAATGAATAAGTATTTGTGTCGATTTTGGAGTAAGAGTACAAATTGTGATTTTGCTTCTGAGTGGATTGGAGTTTGTTATATGACAATTTATTTGAGGTTATTAATAGTGGTCTAGAATTAGTATGAATAGTTGGCTAGTGTTGCTTTGGGTAAAAAGAAAAAAAAATTAATGTTAAGTGATGACTTAATTTTTGTACAATTGGGTTTTAAGAATTATTCAAAAAGAATAATTGGGTTTTATGATTGGAAGATCATGGTGCAATAATTGATGAATTATATTAGATGACTTTGCTTGAAGATTGATTGAGAATGATATCGTCAACCTTTGAAGGGAAAGAAATATGGAGTAAGAAAATTACTCATTACATGAAAAGGTAGGCAGAGCCAGACTAATCAGGGTCGTGTTTATGTAGTGGCTACACCAGAGACATCTACTTCTGGACCTTCAGTGGTTCGAGATACATTCCTTGTGTTTAGTTCATGGGTTAGCGTGCAGATAGACTCGGGTGGTGCATCTCATTCATTCATATCTACCATGCTTGTCATGACATTAGGGTTGGACATAGATCAGTTAGACCCACCATTGCATGTTGACACCCCAGTTGGGGGTAGTGTGATATTGACAAGGATCTGTAGAGATTTCCCGATAGAGAAAGTTGATCACATCCTTCATTTTGACTTCATTATGCTTGACATGTCTGGTTTTGATATTATTTTGGGGATGGATTGGTTGTTTGCTTTTCGGGCGAGTATAGATTGTTACAGGGGAAGAGTGACAGTGTGTACTCTTGAGGGAGATAGCTTTTATTTCATGGGAGATCGTGGAGATTTCTTAGTTCCACCCTTGTATGACTCGAGGAGTTGGGGAGGTCATAGTTACATGTTGGCTAGTTTGGTAGTAGATGGGGTGGGATTACAGAGAGTGTGTTACCACTCATAGTGGATGAGTTTCCAAATGTCTTCCCAGATGACTTGACTAGTCTACTGCCGAGACGAGAGATAGAGTTCACGATAGAGCTTATCCCAGGCACTATGCCTATTTTCATTCCACCTTACCATATGGCTCTAGCTGAGTTGAGAGAGCTGAAGGAGCAGTTGATTGATTTGCAGGGTAAGGGTTTTATTCGTCCTAGTACTTCTCTGTGGGGTGCTTCAGCATTATTTACGAAGAAGAAGGATGAGACATTACGGTTGTGTGTGGACTATAGGAGGCTGAACAAGGTCACTATCAAGAACAAGTACCCATTGTCAAGGATAGATGACTTGTTTGATCAGCTTAAGGGTTCGAGATATATCTCGAAGATTGATCCTAGATCGGGGTATCATCAGTTGAGAGTATGGGAGGAGGATGTGGCGAAGACAGCTTTTTGCACTCGTTATGGCCATTATGAGTTCGTGGTTATGCCATTCGGTGTGACGAATGCCCCGGTGACATTCATGGACTTGATGCATCGCATTTTTAGTCCTTATTTAGATCAGTTTGTTGTGGTGTTTGTTGATGATATTTTGATTTATTCAGTTTTTGAGGATGAGCATGCCTTTCACCTACGGACTGTGTTACAGATTTTGAGGGAACACCATTTATTTGCTAAATTCTAGAAGTGTGAGATTTGGCTTCAGGAGGTTCAGTTTCTTGGCTATGTTGTGTCAGGTAGTGGGGTATCAGTGGACCCTTCTAAGATTGACGCTACTATAAGTTAGGAAAGGCTGAAGAGTGTGTTTGAGATTCGGAGTTTCTTGGGATTGGCAGGGTACTACCGTCGGTTTGTGGAAGGGTTTTCTTGTCTTGTAGCGCCAATGACTCTTCTGACGCGCAAAGGGCATTAGATTTGAGTGGACAGATGAGTGTGAACATTCATTTCAGAAGTTGAAGAAGAGGTTGACTTCAGCACCTGTCCTGATTATACCTGAGGGAGGTGTTGGATATACTGTTTATTGTGATGCTTCACGAGAGGGATTAGGCTGTGTATTGATGCAGGAAGGTAGAGCGGTAGCCTATGGTTCTCATCAGTTAAAGAATCATGAGCAGAATTATCCCACACATGATTTAGAGTTAGCTGTCGTCATTTTTGCACTTAAGAGTTGGCGACACTACTTATATGGGGAGAGGCTCGAGGTGTTCTCAGATGACAAGAGCCTTGGATACATTTTCACGCAGAAGGACTTGAACCTTCGGCAGAGGAGATGGATGGAGTATATGGAGGACTATGACTTTGAACTTCAGTACCCTCCTGGGAAGGCCAATGTCGTAGCAAATGCACTTAGTAAGAGACCGAGGAACACTATAGCTAGCATTGCTATTGGGGAGTGGGAGATGATGGGAGACATTGGGGAGTTTGACTTAGACCTTGTCGAGTCTGACGAACATGCCACACTATTCAGTGTTTGTGCACAGCCTACACTATTAAGCATGGTTATTGAGGCACATTTACAGGACACAGAGGCAGGGCAGATTCGAGCACAAGTTGCAAGTGCTGAGGGGTTTGAGGGATGGACATTTCATTTTGACCTTAGTCTGAGGTATATGGGTAGAGACTTTGTTCAGAGTCTCTTAGGGCTGATGTCCTTAGAGATTTTCATCATTCATACCTAGTAGTACACCTAGGGGACACTAAGATGTACCATGATTTACGTCGCCAGTATTGGTGAATGGGGATAAAAGGGGATGTGGTACAGTTTGTATCGAGATGTCTCACGTGCCAGCAGGTTAAAGCTGAGCACTAGAGACCTAGGGGTTTGTTACAGCCATTGCCAGTGGCTGAGTGGAAGTGGGATTTTGTTACTATGAATTTTGTAATGGGTCTTCCAAAGTCACCTAGAGGTCACGATGCAGTTTGGGTTGTTGTTGACAGGTTGACGAAGTCCACACATATCTTACCGATTATAGCGACTGATTCAGTGGATGTTCTCAGTAGATTGTATATCCGAGAGATTGTGCGACTACATGGGATTCCTGTTTTCATTGTTTTAGACAAAGACCCACGTTCACTGCACTATTTTGGCAAAGTCTTTAGACAGCCTTGAGGACTCAGCTACTTTTTAGTACTTCTTTCCACCCTCAGACTGACTGCAGTCAAAGCGTACTATTCAGATACTTGAGGACATGTTTAGAGCATGTGTTATGGATTTCAAGGGTAGTTGGGAAGATCACCTTGCTTTATTAGAGTTTGCCTACAACAACATCTATCAATTTAGTATTGAGATGGCACCTTTTGAGGCGTTGTATGGTAGGCCGTGTCATTCACTAGTATGTTGGACTGAGGTAAGGGAGACGGCTACTTTAGGGCTTGACATAGTCCATGAGACCACAGACAAGATACAAGTGATTAGACAGCGTCTGTTGACGGCACAGAGCCGCCAGAAGAGCTATGCAGACAGGAGGCGGAGACCTCTATCATTTGATGTTGGGGGACATGTGTTCCTCAAGGTAGCCCCATACGCGGGGATTGAGGAGATTTGAGCGTAGCGAAAAACTGTCGCCACAGTTTATAAGACCATTTGAGATCCTTGGGAAGGTTGGTGAGGTGGCCTATAAGCTAGCATTACTGCCACAACTATTTGGGGTTCATGATGTCTTATATGTGTCGATGTTGAGGAAGTACGAACCTAACCCTTCACATATGCTGGATTGGATAGATCTTCAAGTGGAGGGTGATGTTTCTTATGATGAGATGCCTATGGAGGTATTGGACTCGAGGGACCAAGTTTTGCAAGGCAAGACCATCCCTTTGGTCAAGGAGGCTACTTGGAAGCGTGAGGCTGAAGTCCGCACTAAGTATCTAGAGTTGTTTATTCATAGAGGTACATTTCTAAATTTCGGGACGAAAATTTCTTTAAGGGGGGAAGGATGTAGAGATTTGAAAAGTAAGGATAAATTTTTCAGTTTTGCTGGTTGGGCACTATTCATGGACCATTTGCCGGTAGGGCACTATATATGTATTATTTAAGTATAAGTTATATTTAGGAGTATAATTTGAGTATGTTATAGAAGCAAAACATGTTTAGAATGTTAAAATACACCTACTGTGCGAATTTGAATCTAAACAGAAATAGTTTTAAAAATAAGACAAAAAGGGTATCCCGAGCGGCCTAGGTGGGACTGGCCAAACCCGGCCACTAGTGAAAATATATATTTTTAAAAAATTTTATTTAAAATAATTTTAAGAACTTTGGTTAAAATTAAATATCGAATTGAAGCGTTTCGGGACGAATTGTAGTGTAACGGGGTCCCAGATTCATCAAGGGCAAAAGGATCTTTTGCACCTTTGTCCTCCACTATAAATACAGCCCCCTTAGTGTAAAATTATCAATTTTTGGGCTAAGAAAGGTCAGTACACGTTTTTGGAGGAAAAAGGAAGAAAAATCCTAGGTTCTTGAAGCTTCAAGCCACGAAAACTCATTTCTAGGCCAAGATTTTTGCAAGACTTCCTTCTAAGAAGTTGTTCCTCTCGACAAGGGCCACATTCTCACTGATCGGTTTGGATATAAAGAGAACACAACTCTCTTGGTTTGAGAAAAATTATTTTAGGTATGATATTTTGCTAAGTTGAGAATAGATTTAAGTTTTTCTGCCTTCCTATGTGTTGATTGAATGATTTAAGTGTTTACTTGATGTTAGAAAATCATTTAGTTGGTAGTTTCTTTGAAAAGATAGAATTAGTGGTCTAAGTACTTTTGTGTTCTTTGAGTTTCTTGATAATTTGTTGCTATGGTGAAGGTATATATTGCTTATGTGTTGGATTATCATATTATAACTTATGTTCATGTAGATAAACTCTTGTGGTCTGAGAGTAATGATTAATTATATGAGTTGGTAGTTTGTGTATTTGTAGTTTCTTTGAGAAATTGTGAAAGTAATGAATATGAAGCTTGATCATATGTTTAAATCTATTGAATGGTGTTTCACATTTAATTTAGATAAGGTGTTTGATGAAATGTTTCATATGAATATGAAGCTTGATCATATGTTTAATCCATTGAATGGTACTTCACATTCATGTAGACAAGGTGTTTGATGAAATGTTTCATAGAATTTACATTGAGAAAAATCATGGCATTTTGGCATACATGAATCCTTGGAACATAATGTAGGTTGAGCACTTGGTGCTATGCATTATGAAGGTGTAGATCCTGTGGTGAAAAATCCAAAATCTGGCCAATGACAGTACTCGCGAGCTGACGGGGGCGAACCGTGAAGCGAGACATGGGTGACATAGAGTTGCATGGGTGTGTCATGCATATTGGAATTGCATAGCATTAAGAGATTATGGGGTTGTAGCTTTTAAAAAAATGTACGCTTGCACATGTCATGTCTTAAATTTGTTCCTAGCGTTAGCACTTTACCATACCAACAGTTGACCTGACCCATTCGTGGGATATCATATTACAGATGAGGCTTCCGGTACTTGAGACTTGAGGAAGTCTTAAAGGAAGGAAGGGAGAAGGACTTAAATGGATATTTGGGCATATTTTGTATGTATGGGCATAAGCCCAAATGACTTGTGTTTCAATTTAGAAAAATAATGGATTATAGACCTTGGGTCATTTTAAAGTGTAAGAGTGTAAATCCAATTGATATGTAGGATATCTCTTATGTGATGAGTATTATATATGTGTATATTGGGACAATTAGATGTGTATATTGACAACAAGGGATGTATATTTAATTTACATAGATTGCGGCTACCGAGTGAGGTGGGTTGTGATATAATAATGCATATGAAATATTGTAAATATTAGGTGGGAAAAAGGCTTAGAAACAAAGGAGGTTATGTCAAAATGTTATGAAAAAATTAAAAGACTTGTTAAGTGTGTAAAACACCTTTTAATTAGGTGGGAAGGATGTCAAAGGAAGGGGTTTAGAAACCTTGAAGAAATAAGCTAAAAATGGAAGAAAAGTTGTTTGAAAAACTTTGGGAAAACATGGGAAATGAATGAGAAACCAATTTATCCAATCTAATGACCTTTCATTTACTTTTTTTTTTCATTTTCACTCACTCCTCGGGTTTGTGGAAATTCGGGGCGTGACAAGGACCAAGTTAGTTGAAATCTAATTTCAAGCATTGTGAACTTGAAGTATATTGTCGTTTGAACAAGTATATTGTCGCTATGAACTTAAAATCTAAATGACTCTTTGAAAAAAGCGTCATCGCATGAAAGCATGTCATTTTATAAGTGTTCCACTTCCCACATGAACATGTGTGATCTAAAATATTTAGTACTTGTGTATTACCTTTTTTAGTGACCACATATGCCTCCCGGGTGATTGGACTGAATGTAGTAACATTTTGACCATTTTTTTGATTGAAACATACGAGATCTTCTCCACTACAAGGTGTGAACATGCACCTATTTTCTAACGCCGAACCACGTTCGTCGTTGAAATACTGAACAACCTTGTAAAATATTGTTTCAACACGTAACGTGATTGGTAAATGTTTTGTTTTTTTTAATACACAGTTGAACACCTCAGAAATGTTGGTTGTCATTACACCATAACGTCTTCCACCATCATATGTAAGTGCCCACTGCTCTTTTGGTATCTGATCAAGCCAGCGAACTGTGAATGGATTGAGTTCTTTGATTTTTGCCATAATCTTGTCATACTTGCGGATTTGATGTGTAGTACCAGCATCTCATACCAGACATTCAAGATGAGAGTTATGAAACTTACTGTTGAAGTTACTGCAGACATGTCGTAAGCAAAATCGATGGTATGCATACAGTGTTTGCCAGACGGAATTATGAGCGGCCACTGATTGAATTATACCTTGATGGTGGTCAGATAGCAGGCATATGCTTGGACGGTCACCGACAACATCGTGTCTAAGTCTCCAAAGAAACCAACCCTATGTATCTATACTTTCCTCATAGACGATTGCAAAGGCAAGAGGATAAATCTGATGATTTTCATCGAGGCTTTTTAGCAATTAACAACTTCCCCTTATACTTCTTGTACATGAATATGGCATCAATGCTTATAAGTGGATGACAATGTCGAAATCCGCCAATACACAGTTTAAATGCCCAAAAGACTCTATCAAAGACAGTCGTCCCATTTCCAAGGTCGACCAACTGTCATCTGACTATTGTGCCCTAATTATACTTTTGTAGTGCACCAAGAAATTTCGACAAGTAGAATATGATTCATCTTAGTCACCAAAAATCATAGCTATCACATGTTTTTCTTTCCATGCTTTCCTATACGAAATCTCGTACTTATACATATTGGAAATGTGTTTTATTATCACAACAATCTTCAGGGATGGATCGGCCCTCACGAGATCTTTTATTTGGCGTGAAATTAATTGGGAATCTAATTGCACATGGTCCTAGGTGACTAACACATTCAGACAAGTGTGTGGGCCTTCATATTTGGTAATTTGAAACATCTCGTGTATTTTCTTTTGACATGCATGAAGCCTCCACTTGCACCCGAACTGGTATTTTTTACACCGCAAAGCTAATAAATTTTTTTTCACTCTCAATAACCTACAATTGGACATGATTGTTGATTAAATAAATCTTCACTGCATCTTGCAATTCCAGTTTACCCTTGAAGATTAGGCTGATGGATAACTCAGGTCGATCAGAATCCCACAATGGAGCTCTTGTTTGATTGGTGGAGGCAGACAGTTGGGGAAGTTCAGTATTGGTGTAGAAGGTAGATGACGGCTCATGCATGCGAATAGTGTCTTCCACTATAACTGATAACCCATTTATGTCACTGTCATAATTAATGTTTTCTACATCATCCAGCAATGTAATCTCCTCGTCCTCATCGTTTGTGTCTTTCGCACGATCAACTGCACACATTTTATTACTCGCAAACACATCACCATATGAATGAACCAAATTTTGAACGGCATTGGTCCTTGTTTCAATTTGGGATTAGATACCAACATTCGATGAACATGTGGTGTATCCCAAAAATATCGACGTTTGCGTACTAGGCCCTATATGCAATTCTGGCACATGAGGTTCAGCCTCCGAAATTCCATGGCCCGAATTAAACTCTGCTGCAAAAATATCGTCCCCCATAAAGTCGTATGTATATTGACTGGTCCCTTCAACATAGTAAAAGTTAACAAGTGCAGGCGAATTAGGATAGGGATTGATGCTCTCCTATGTAAGCATTTGGATATATGAGTCATACTCATTCACTGTTAACTGAGAAAACTGTTAGATGTGCTCTGCCTAAATGTACAAGTCAATACTATTCAGTGTTTGGTTCTCGAATACAGCATCCAACATCGTTGTGACACTGTCATCATTTTTAATTTTAAATTCTACATACTATTGTATGCGATCCTCCAAAAATGTTAGAAACCGACAAATTAGTTGTAGTCGTGATGTTAAACTGTCTAGCTACATTATCGTGTATATAGTTCTCAACAATTCCTCACATGTTGTTCCGCATTTCAACTTTATACAATGCTGAGGCTTTCCATTGTACGATAAACAACCTTCATTGTATATAATATTATCTCCCCAATAGCACATTACTGTGGCATGCCTCGATATTTTATACCTTCAATATAAAATATTATATCAAATAAATTCCATCTTTTAATTACTAGATTGGATTGCATGACATATTTTACTTTTACACCTATTAACATACTTAGAAAGTGAAATCATAAAAGGTTACTTTCTAAATTTCCTACAGTGTAAGTACCTTTGGGTTGCTATGTTTAACATGGGCAAAAATTCAAATCCAACTACTCTTACTCAAGCGTCTAGGGCAGCGCTCCAGAAAATTAACAACTCTCAATTTAAAGCCTAGTATGATATGTATGTAATGTTATGAAATGGATTTTAGCAGGTTATTTTTGTGTAGGAATCTAAGGAGAGTGAACCTAGCTATCTTGGTTCTATGCATATTATGTATTTCTCTTATAAGTTATAGTTGATAGTTTATACTACTTAACATTTTGTATGCTATTTGGATCATTCAGGAGGAAACCTCATTGGTACATGCTTTGTTCTAGTCTATGGATTGATAGGCAAAGGATGTAAACCCCCACACTCTTATCTTTATATAGCAAGTAATTATTTTTGAAATGCTAATATAGGTGATGCATGAACCCTACAGATTGTAATAGTAGGAATAAATACTAGGGAGGCAAATTGATTGTGAAATTTATGTTTTGGAGGTGTTTAAGGTTGATAAGGGTAATTAAGTAAAAATATTAAATTTTTTTATGTCAAAATAATATTATCATTGAACCTAGGTGATCCAAAAAACTTGGAATAGGAGTTTAGCACATATAGCGGTTTAGAGAAATAAAATAATAATTTTAGTGTTTCGAGTGTAAATTTTCTTTAAAATATTTTTAGATTAAAACAACATTAAAAATGAATCCGGAACGTCGAAAAACCTTAAGGTAGTTATATGGATCAAATTGGAGATTTTTAGTAGCAAAATCATAATTTTGGAGAAAACTCAAATTTCAGTCTATGAACAATAACTTTCGGGACTGTTGTATTTAAAACACAGATTTCAGCCCATTTTCTTCCATTCTTTCATTCCACTCTCACCTCAAACCTCTTAGAATCCTAGGAGAAGATAAAAGGGGGGGAAAAAAGGGAAGAAGAAAGTCTCTAAAGCTTGGGTTTTGCTTGAAATTCTTATATATATATATATATATATATTGACTCTAAATTTTAGATATATGTTATGAAATCATGGTTTCTTGATGTCCTTCCAAATCCTATCATGTTTTGAATAAAGCTATGGTTTGATAGCCATGAAATCCTTGTTGTAATCTCAAAACCCTTGTTTCTTTCAAGAAATAGAGATTTTTCTTCTTGATATTTCTTATTCTTGATTTCAAAACTCTGGTGCTTTGTTTGAACAATAAAAATATATGTTTGATGATCTCTTGCATATTTTTCTTGAATATGCTCCGTTGGAGAAATACCTATGGAATTGGGGGTTTTTGATTTACTTGTGAATTGAGAAATTAGTTGGTATTGTATCTCTTGTGTGGATGTTGGATGACCATAGGTGGTCGTTGACTGGATATCGTAGAGTGGGTAGATGCAATTTTTACTCCGTGCGGGTTTGAATTTTTTCTACCACTCGTAGTGGGGTTGGTGCCTTGCGAGGTCCAAACCACTATTCGCTCACGGGTATCGAGACTAAGGGTTAGTATACTATTCCTGGATTGGATTCTTCATTTCCAATGTGTTGGAATACGCCCTTCTTAAAGTTGTATATCCTTGAGAGGATTTGGGTGTGTGTGTGTGGATCAGGATTTTCTCGATATGTTTATTCATGCGATATCTTACATCATACCTGAGATACATTTTGGGCTATTGTTTATTGTGCAAAATAGTTGGTTATGGTTTATTGTGGAAAGGAGTTTATTGTGGACATGATTACTGTGGAAATGGTAACTCGTTGAAATTGTTATTTTTGAAAATTAGTTTTTACTTTTCATTTAATTATTGCTATTGTGTAAACTTGACATCCATTAAAATGTCCTTGTTTTTCTTCAAAAGCTATATATGATATTTGTAAAATGAGATCGACTATTTTATATACTTTCGAAATCTCGTTCGTGTTTGGGAGGATTTTCCTATAGAGCTTAGTGCTCACCCCTACAAACAATATCCGTTTCATATTATGGTTTAGAGGAGGAGCTCCAACTTAATAAGCCGGTACATTGGGAAGTTCCAATAGATGAAAACATGAATCTTGTGGTGGACATTTAGAGCTATATTCCCTTATGTTCTAGGCTAAGAAATTCAATTTGAGACAATGTGAAGTCTAATACTTTCGTTATTCCGCTACAAGATAATACTTGATTTTCTTTTGGATGTAATTGTCATAGTTGGACATATTATTTTGGATGATGTGGTATATATTGTGGATGATGAATGAAATTCTCTTTTGTTATGAAGTCCATTTAGTTGCTCTCATGATGTGAATGGTTTTAGATAGTAATGTCGTCCAAGAGGGATTTTGAGGCGTTACAAATCGAACTCATATGGACTGTTTTAATGTAAAAAAAAATTACATGTGGTTATGAGTATGGATAAATGGACTCGGTGTGGTTAATGTTTACTTATAAATGGACCCGGTGTGGTCAATATTTATTCATAAATAGATCCAGTGTGATCAATGTAACATAATTGCACAGGTTGTATTTTAGGCAGAGCTCCCTGTACAAAGAAGACTCTGCCCAAATTTTGTTAAATTAAGGACCCCCGATTTTTGGAACGTTACAGGTTTGGTATTAGAGTCTAGGAATTAGGTCTTACATGGGAGTTGTAGGTTGTGGATTATCACTAACGTATTAGGTTAGGTTGAAGAAACTCTAGTCTTGAATTTGTTTGAAGTTATATGTTTGTAAGATAAGTGTGATTTATTGCTTAATTAGGTTAGAAAATTAATTATTTATTCAAATTAATGGATTAACTAGCTTAAAGGAGTTGACGAAAATTTTGGGATGGAAATGCTATTTCTATATCATGTAATTATAGACTATTTTAAGAGACGGATGGTAATTTGACCTTTGGTTAGTAAATGATGCTAGGCATAGATCTTCATGCAAGTGATATTATCTATACTGGATATGAGTATTAGATAGGATTTGTGACAAAAGACACCCAGACTCGAATTGGACAGCTGTAGCAGAATCATCAATCAAACAGACTACCTTTCACTAATTGGACCATAAGTCTTTGTTGGAAAGTCCAAATTGTGCACCATCTTTTTTTTTAGAATCTTAACTCGTATATATTTTCAACCATATAGGTCACTTATGCTAGAAATGCCTAAATTAAATCAGTTTATTCTCTTAAGTTGATAAAAAAAAACTGCACTGTGTTGTTCCTTGGATAGCAAAGTGTTGTGTTTTTCTTCCTAAACTCTAGAGGATATATCCTTAAGCGAGCTTACACACTATTTAGGCTTTGATTTAGAGATACCCCCATGTTGATTGAAGTATTTTGATGGATAACAATATAAAATGACTATAATTTAGTGCCTTGTCGACTCTATGTATTCTATTCTACTATTAGTATTGCTTATATTTTTAAAGTCAAGAAGATATGATAACCCAATTTGAATGTGTGGAGGCAAGGTCAAATTAGATGTTTTGAAGGTGGACTAAGTTTTGAATAGTAAGATTATGAAAAATTATGCGTGTTACTTAAAAGTCATAGAAATTAAGGAATGAATGTAGTTTTGGTTTTACGATATGAACCATGGGAGTGTTATGTTTTCCTCTATGGTGAGTACGATGGTATGAGATAGTATAATTTTCAAATATGATAAATTGAAGGAATATGGTGAAGTAACATCGAATGAAAGCCTATTTTGGAATAACAATACGAATTTTGATTATAGTTCTTAAATTGATAAGAGTTTGTTTTCATGACCACAAACTTGAGGTTACCAATATTGATTTGAAATTGAGGTCAAGTTATGGAAACGAATTTATAGACATAGAAAAAGGAAATCTAAGAAGCATGACTAAGTTGTAGTAGTTACCTTTGACCCTCAATATTTTAGGATTAAAGATTATAGAGTTTAAAAGCTCAATGTTAGATATAGTAGACAATTATTGAAATAAGAATGATTTCAATGTTTGGTGTTTACTTTTATCATTATGTGAGATCTTTTAAATGTTATTGAAGTTGTGTTAGGGGGAATGTGAAGTTCTTTTTCCTGTCTCTTTTAGTACATTATTAAGATAGGCTTGATTAGTTATACTTGAGTGTTGTTGGTATGAGTATTGAAGACTCTAACTTGACAATTAGTGGTGATAATTGGAAATATGTAATTTGAGGAATCAATGATGATACCTATGCAGATTGGCTTTGACATGGATGTAGAAACCTTATGTAATTTTTGGGATAAATGACTATGGTTATCCTAGTAACTAGCAAATTGTTATTATCTTGGGGATTGCGAATAATGATTAAGACTATGATGACTAATGTGGGTACATTGAGGAACATTGGTTTGATCACTGGGATTCTAGTTTTGGTTTTGATTATATCACAACAAATTTGGTAGTAGTTAATTGAGAGAAATTTTGGGATCCTTGACAGTATATCTTTACATTTTGGTATATTGCTAGATATATATTGTACTGGATTGTGTCATAGGGATTCGAAAGTATAGGTATTGTGAAAAGAATTGTGATGTTAATGAAAGCCACTATGAATTGATTACATGGTTATTAATTCTACCTTAAGGAGAGAGATTGAGAATGAATACTTGGGAGATAGAAAAAAAAATATTTGGCCCTAATTGAGTTGTTGAAAATGTAGAGATATTAAGATTGATATAAAAGTATTAATCCGGATACAAGTGAGTTATGAAGAGGATTGTAAGGATTATCAATTTAAGCTGAAGATTGGGGGCTAAGAGCAAATATCTTGGAGACATAACTTGGCCCTTAGCCTAAGTAGTATAGTTGGTTAATTATTAAGATTTCCTATTAATGGATAAGATAGATCGTTAGTGAACACATTTTAGAAGTTATAATTGGAGGACAAGTCTGGTTAGGTTTTAATTGTACACTTTGGTGGAATCTGACATATCTTCTCAGAAATTTCAAACCAATGAGGATTCTTATCTTGTGGCTAGTTTGATTTGTGACTTGGTGGATGTTAATTTATATCAGAGTGCGCAGTGAGCCATGGAATTAGATTTAATATTAGTGAAATTAACCATTAGTTCCGATTACAGTGGTGAATGTAGAGAGTATAAACTTGAAGAGTGAGATTCAATTTCTTAGAAAACTTGGTGTATAGTTTGATGGTTATAATTGTTGGGAATCATGCGATGTCCACCGGACTACAGAAATTGATAAGTGTCCATAGGGTGTGAAGTTATTATTAAATTTTATATATTGTGAGTTTGTCTAGTCTAGTGAGAAACAAAGTCATTAAGAATGATACATCTATTTAAGGAATCATTGTAGATCTTGTCGTAATGGCATTACTAAGTTTTGGATTATAACATAATTTGGGTATAAGAATGATGAGTAATCCCATTAGTGAAATTGAATTTAGTTGTTTCGAAATGCTTATAGATAAGCTACATGTAAAAAGCAAACATGAGATTTTTAAAATGATTGGTACATTCAAAAGAGAAGTGATATCCAGTGAATAGGAAATATGTTGAAGATCTAGCAATTATGTAGGATATGGAATTCGTTAGACAATCACATGGAATTATTGAGTATAAAGAATAATAAAAAGTAGTGAATGAAGGTAAAGTTGGGGACTTCACTAACTGTAGTGACGGTATAAGTTGAAGGGATAAATTTAAAATTAGGATATGAGGTTCTATTTTAATCTTGGCTTTGATGTTTAAGGGATGAATAGAAGTGGAGACATCATGGCCAAATGAGAATTTGATAGACTAACTCAATGATAGTGGAGACATCATGGCCAAATGAGAATTTGATAGACTAATTCAATGATTAAGTTTTGAGGACGAAACTTTCTTTTAGGGGGGTGGATTGTAAACCCCCACACTCTTATCTTTATATAGCAAGTAATTATTTTTTAAATGCTAATATAGGTGATGAGGTATGCATGAACCCTAAAGATTGTAATAGTAGGAATAAATACTAGGGAGGCAAATTGATTGTGAAATTTATTTTTTGGAGGTGTTTAAGGTTGATAAGGGTAACTAAGTAAAAATATTAATTTTTTTAGGTCAAAATAAAATTATCATTGAACCTGAGAAATCCGAAAAAATTGAAATTGCCGTTTAGCACATATAGCGGATCGGAGGAATAAAATAGTAATTTTAGTGTTTCGAGTGTAAATTTACTTTAGTTTTGAGATAAATCATAAAACTAAATATTTGTAGGTTAAAATAACATTAAAAATAAATCTAAAAAGTCAAAAAATATTAGGATAGTCATATGGATCAAATTGGAGATTTTTAGTGGCAAAATCATAATTTTTGAGAAAATCCAAATTTCAGCTCATGAACAGTAACTTTCGGGACCAGCTGTGTTTAAAACACAGATTTCGGTCCATTTTCTTCCATTCTTTCATTCCTCTCACCCCAAACCTCTTAGAACCCTAGGAGAAGATAAAGGAAAAAAGAAAAGGGAAGAAGAAAGTTTCTAAAGCTTGAGTTTTGCTTGAAATTCTTGATTTTTAGGTAGGGGTTTCTTTTCACTCTTGTTCATTGAGGTTAGGGCTTATATATATATATATATATATATATATTAGATATATGTTATGAAATCATGATTTCTTAATGTCCTTGAAAATCCTATCATGTTTTGAATGAATTTATGGTTTGGTAGTCATGAAATTCTTGTTGTAATCTCAAAACCCTTGTTTCTTTCAAGAAATAGAGATTTTTCTTCTTGATATTCCTTATTCTTGCTTTCAAAACTCTAGTGCATCGTTTGAACAATAAATATATATGTTTGATGATCTCTTGTATATTTTTCTTGAGTTTGCTCCGTTGGAAAAATATCTATGGAATTAGGGGTTTTTGATTTACTTGTGATTTGAGAAATTGGTTGGTATTGTATCTCTTGTGTGGATGTTTGGATGATCATGGATAGCCGTTGACCGGGTATCGTAGAATGGTTAGATGCATTTTTTACTCCATGTGGATTTGAATTTTTCCTACCACTCATAGTGGGGTTGTGGTCTTGCGAGGTCCAAACTACTATTCGCTCATGGGTATCGAGGCTGAGGGTTGATATACTATTCCTGGGTTGGATTCGTCATTTCCAATGTGTTGAAATACACCCTTCCTAAAGTTGTATATCCTTGAGAGGATTTGGGTGTGTGTGTGGGCCAGGATATTCTTGATGTGTTTATTCATACGATATCCTACATCATACCTAAGATACATTGTGGGCTATTGTTTATTGTGCAAATGGTTGGTTATAGTTTATTGTGGAAAGAAGTTTATTACGGACATGGTTATTGTAGAAATGATAACTCGTTGGAATTGTTATTTTTGGGAATTATTTTTTACTTTTCATTTAATTATTGTTTTTGTGTAAATTTGAGATCCATTAAAATGTCCATGTTTTCCTTCAAAAGCTATATATGATATTTGTAAAATGAGACTGACTGTTTTATATGCTTTCAAAACCTTGTATCAGTTTGGGAGGACTTTCTTACAGACCTTAGTGCTCACTCCCTTACAAGCAATATCCATTTCAGATTATGGTCTAGAGGAGGAGTTTGGAGTTGATGAGTCAGTACATTGGGAAGCTCCAATAGATGGGAACATGAATCCCTAGGAGGAGGTTTAGAGCTATATTCCCTTACATTCTAGACTAGGAAATTCATTTTGAGACAATGTGAAGTCTAATATTTTTGTTATTCCACTGCAAGAAAATACTTGATTTTCTTTTGGATGTAATTGTTATAGTTTGGCATATTATTTTAGATGATGTGGTATATATTGTGGATGATGAATGAAATTCTCTTTTGTTATGAAGTCCATTTAGTTGCTCTCCTGATGTGAATGGTTTTAGATAGTAATATCGTCTAAAGGAGATTTTGGGGCGTTACAAATCGAACTCATATGGACTATTTTAATGTAAAATAAAAATTGCATGCGGTTATATGAGTATGGATAAATGGATCCGATGTGGTCAATGTTTACTTATAAATGAACCTGGTGTGGTCAATATTTATTCATAAATGGACCCCGTGCGGTCAATATAGTATAATTGCACAGATTACATTTTGGGTAGAGCTCCCCGTACAAAGGAGACTCTGCCCAAATTTTGTTAAATTAAAGACCTCCGAATTTTGGGACGTTACAAAGGATTAGTGTGTGCCATATGAAAAATATAAATTAGCGGTATAAATTGTTTATCGTTATTCATATTTTCCATGGGTTAGAGTAGATTCTAATTAGTCACCCTAAATACATTTGATCCATGATTAACCCTAATTAAGGCATAATTTAATAGGTAAATTGTGTTAATTGAATAAAGTTAAACTAGTCAAAATAAATCAAATTAGAATTAGTGTGTGAATAAAGGATAATGCATTAATTGTTGTTCTTTTCAGGATTTTGTGCGTCAAAGCTACAAACTACTGGGGAGCCAATTACATTAAAGCTACAAACTGTTGGGGTGCCAATTATCAAAGCTCAAAACAAAGGAGGATCAAAGAATTCAATGCCACCTAACAAGATTTTCAACTCCACCTAACAAGATTTTCAAGTCCACCTAACAAGATTCAAAGCCACCTAACAAGATTTTCAAGTCCACCTAACAAGACTCTTCAAGTCCACCTAACAAGATTCAAGGCTACCTAACAAGACTTTCACCCTCCCTTGTTGCCTATAAATACCACCCCTAGGACTTGTAAAGCATACATCGTTTTGGTAGTGGAAAATCCTCCAAAATTATTATTGTTTTCCTTATTGCTTATAGCTTTCTTTAAGTATTGCTTTCTTTTATTGTATTCTTGCTTCCTTTTAATTTATTGCTTTCTTTTACTTTAAATATTGCTTTCTTTTATTGTGTTATTGCTCTTTTACTTCTCCATTGCGAGCTTCCTTCTTCCCTTAGAGGAGTGAAACTCTTCCACTTTTCTAGAGTTTTACCAAAGCCGTGAAGGGTGGAACGTGATTCACTCATTCTTTGTCGAAGATCGGCTCCTTGTGTAAAATGTGTTACCTTGTAACTCCTCTACTTGGAGGGATGAGCATCACTCACTTTTCTAGTTTTAACAAAGCCATGAAGAGTGAGTAGTTTCTCATCCAATCTTTAGTAAGAGGTGGTTATCCGAAAGTTAAATTTATGCAATTCGTTTATGCTTAGCTTTAGTCTTTATTTTTTCATAATGTCTTCTCATCATATTGTTGTCTTTATTTTAAGCATGAATAGCTAAATCTCTTAGTTGGCAAAACCAAGAGGAACCTCCACTTGGGTATACCATTTCAACTCATTCTCCTCCCCTCTTTCAGAGTTCAATGGTTCGGTTTGACTGGGTTGAGGGTGGATAACTTGGTGAGTCTTTGATATTCCGTAGGCCTAGTCACGGTTTATGCTTAGATACTCGTCAATCTTACCCCTAGCTTCCCATGAATCAATCGTTCATTCATACTCTATTGGAGGAGGATTTCTAGTTGAGACGGTATTCCTATTGGAGTGACTTCTTGGATTTGGCAACATTTGTTTCTCATTTTACTAGCATCAAAACAACTTCACCAAACAACTTCCAACAATCAAAGATTTTACACTTTCTTTCTCCCAAAATCACCTCCCCTCGGTTTACTTCCTTCCCCGTGGAAACGACCTTGGAATACCACCAAGTAAAACAAGATCCGCGAAAGTCTCCTTGCGCTTGGGGAGCACTTTTGTTTACACATACTCACATTTGAAATCTCATTCATCCACCATTCCGTTGCCCTTTCTTTTGACATCATCCCTAGGAGAGTGACACTCCCCTTTATTCATATACTATACATGCTAAAAGGTGATGTTTATAGGTTAGGAAACAACAAGGAAATTTGTCAAACATTTTTGGCGCCGTTGTCGGGGAAGGCAAGTGTCAAACCAAGAAGGTGATTTTCGGACGACGAAGGTAAGTCCCCTGATCTTCATCATGGGCTAGGTACGTTGTTCCGTGTACATAATCTTATTTGTGTATAACTTTGTTTGTATATATTTTGTTTTATGTGGAGGCGGAACGACCAAAATCGACTTGTTAGACAAAATTTGGCCCCTACCATGAATATTGACCAAGAACAACCCGAGGATGCAGGTGACAATTTTGACAATATAGGTGCAAATCCAAATGTCCAAAGGGGAGGGAATCCAAATGTCCAAAGGGGTGGGGGACCACAAGAACCCCAAATACCCAATCCGAGAATGAATTTTCCCCCTCCCGTGAATGAGGGGAATAATTTTCAAATGGATCCCCCGGTGAGGTCAATGAGGGATTTCCTACAACCAACACGAAGCACCACACCATCATGCATCCTCCTTCCGGTCCAAGCTCATCTTTTCATAGTTAAGCCAGGGATGTTGCAACTAATTCCCACGTTCAACGGATTTGAAACTCAGAGCCCCTATTCACACATAAGGGATTTTGAGGAAATGGTTGCAACCTTCCTCCCCAATCATGGGATGGAAGAGATAGCTAGAATGAAATTGTTTCCCTTTTCCCTGAAAGACAAGGCAAAAACGTGGCTTATTTCCTTAAGGCCTCAAACTATCACATCGTGGAGCCAAATGATTTCTGAGTTTTTGAACAAATTCTTTCCGGTGCATAAAACCACCGCCCTAAAAAAGCAAATTCAAAATTTTTTGAAAAAATCCAATAAGCAATTATATCAATGTTGGGAGAGGTACAAGGAATTGCTACAATCCCTTCCACATCATGGCTTTGAACCATGGCAATTGGTGAGTTTCTTTTATGAAGGAATCACACCGGGCCATCGACAGTTCATTGACATGATGTGTAATGGGGAGTTTTTGAACAAAGACCCTGATGAGGCCTTAGATTACTTTGATACATTGGCACAAAATGCACAATCATGGGACATTACAGATCCCACCGATGTACCAAGGTCTTCTCCTCAAAAGACTGGCCAAACTCAAGGGGGAGGGATTTATGATTTAAGAGACCGGGAAGACTTGTTTTCAAAAATTGCTAAATTGTCAAGGAAAGTTGAGAGTCTTGAAGTCAATAAGAGACACGAGGTGTCTAATGTGTCACGAACCGAGGAGGGTTGTTCAATTTGTGAATGTATGGAGCATTCCCTATCGGATTGCCCAAACATTCCGACCCTTAAAGAAGCGTACCATGAACAAGTCCATGCATTCAACCAAACGAGGCAATCATTTTCTCCCAATTCAAATACTTACAATCCGGGTTGGAGTAATCACCCAAATTTTAGTTGGAGAAATGAAAACCCCATTCCTCATGGTTCAAGTGCATATGCATCTCCCATGCCTCCCAAGCAAAACCAATACCATGGCCAAGGGCAAGCATCTAGCTCTCAATACCCCCGGACCAATCCACAAGGGTATTTGTCAAACCCACCACCACAAAATTTTTCACCAAATCCACCTCCACAAAGTTTTTCTCAAGGACCGTCCAATCCATCCACATACCAACCTCCTCACAAAAGGAATTTGGAGGATATGGTTCATTCCTTCATTCAAAGCCAAACCGCCATCAATAACCAAAATGCCACAGCCATCAATGATGTAAGAGCCCAACTCACAAAGTTGACAAACTCCATAGGGGCATCTCAACAAGAAAATGGGAAGTTTCCCTCTCAACCACAAGAGAACCCTAGGAGTCAACACCTTGTTGAGTCATCGAAACCTTCGAAAGAGAGTTGCCAGCAACTCAAAGCTGTCACCACCCTCCGCAGTGGCAAAGAAATTGACAAAACCATTTTGCGAACGGTCTCNCGATCATGGGACATTACAGATCTCACCGATGTACCAGGGTCTTCTCCTCAAAAGACTGGCCAAACTCAAGGGGGAGGGATTTATGATTTAAGAGACCGGGAAGACTTGTTTTCAAAAATTGNGGATCTACCTTTTAAGCTCATGTGCGACGCAAGTAATTACGCGGTCGGTACAGTGCTCGGTCAAAGGGAGGAAAATAGACCATATGTGATACACTATGCTAGCAAAACACTTAATGAGACTCAGATGAATTACACTACCACCGAAAAANCTAATGTGTCACAAACCGAGGAGAGTTGTTCAATTTGCGAATGTATGGAGCATTCCCTATCGGATTACCCAAACATTCCGACCTTAAAGAAGCGTACCATGAACAAGTCCATGCATTCAACCAAACGAGGCAATCATTTTCTCCCAATTCAAATACTTACAANAACAAGATGCAAAATCGAGACTCATTAGGTGGATACTCTTCATACAAGAATTTGACTTGACGATCAAGGACAAGAAAGGAGTTGAGAACGTGGTGGCGNTCACCCAAATTTTAGTTGGAGAAATGAAAACTCCATTCCTCGTGGTTCAAGTGCATATGCATCTCTCATGCCTCCCAAGCAAAACCAATACCATGGCCAAGGGCAAGCATCTAGCTCTCAATACCCCCGGACCAATCCACAAGGGTATT
>CAUOFW020001280.1:754880-788155 GCA_963454935.2 Ilex paraguariensis | reverse complement strand
GAAAAAGACTTCGGCCAAAATTCTTCAATCAGGTTTTTACTGGCCCTCTCTTATCAAAGATTGTGTTTCATTTTGTAAGGGATGCAACAAATGCCAACGGTTGGGTAGTGTGACCCAAAGAAACATGATGCCCTTTTCACCAATACTTGTCATAGAAATATTCGACTGTTAGAGCATCGACTTCATGGGTCCTTTCCCTATGTCATTTGGTTATTTGTACATCCTCCTGGCAGTGGACTATGTGTCCAAATGGGTGGAAGCTATCCCGACCAAGACTAATGACCACCGAGTCGTAGTCAAGTTTCTCAAGAAGAACATCTTTTCAAGGTTTAGGATGCCTCGTTCAATAATAAGTGATGGTGGATCACATTTTTGTAATAGGCCATTTGCATCTCTAATGTTCAAATATGGCGTCACTCACAAAGTCTCCACTGCGTATCACCCACAAACAAATGGCCAAGCCGAGCTAGCCAATAGGGAGATAAAGAACATTCTAGAAAAAACAGTTAACCCAAACAAGAAGGATTGGTCCGATAGATTGACCAATGCCCTCTGGGCATACCGCACTGCCTTTAAAACTATTTTGGACATATCTCCCTATCGTCTTGTTTATGGAAAGGCTTGCCACTTGCCAGTCAAAATGGAACACAAGGCCTATTGGGCCATTAAGACTTTAAATTTTAATTTGAGAATGGCCGGTGATCATAGGAAGTTAGAGCTGAATGAGCTGGAAGAGATTCAACGAGATGCGTTTGAGAGCTCCAAAATCTCAAAAGAAAGGGCCAAAATCTTTCATGATAACTCCATTGTGAGGAAATCATTTGAGCCCGGGCAAAAAGTACTCTTATACANTTGGGAATATGACAATGAAGCACAATGTATTCAACATGGCAAAGCAACCGGGTGATGATGAAGAAGTAAGTGAGGTCAATAGAATCAACACTTTGGTTGAGGAGCACTTGGAGCTGGAGGGGATANTAGGATGACCCCTATCTTGTCAAGGTGGCCTACCCCAACTGAGTTGTGGATGTTCAAAACCCCGAAAATAGCCAGACATTCAAGGTCAATGGCCAAAGACTTAAGTCATTTTTTGGGGGCTTTGAANCTGGTCATTTTTGGGCAATGCAGGTTTTTATCGTCCATTCATAAAGAATTTCAGTGCATTGGCCCGACCCTTGACCAACTTGCTGTCTAAGGAGGTCCCATTTGAGTGNCCGCACAGATATGCGGCTGCCGACACTCAAAATAAAAAATAAAAAAATAGGATGCCTTTATAAGGCTTTCAATTTTTTTTTTCTCCCATCCACTGGTAATTGGTCTCCCCTTCTTCTTCCCTTCTCTTTTCTTCTTCTTCTTCTTCTTCTTCTTCGTTCTCTCTGTTCTCTGTAAAAACAAACCACCCATGTAAATCCATGACCATATACGCTGACAACTCAGTCCTTTGTTTAATAATTTGTCTTATATGTTTGTATTTGTTCATGGGTGCTCTTTTTCTGCTCACACTTAGGGTGAGGGGTTTCCAGCCTAACCCAAATCTCCCTCGAGTGGGTTAATTGTTGTGTTTTGTTTGTTGGTTTCGGCAGCTAAACAGATCTTTACACCCACCGCTTTTTCCTCTTTCTTCGTCTTCTTCTTCTTCTTATTTCTATTGTGCTATTCTCTATAACACGACCCAACTCCCAACAATCTCATGACCATATTCCCCGAAGACCCAGTCGTTTGTCTCATGCTCGGCATTTGTTTACTCTATTTGTACATGACTCTTCTTCTTCTGTCTGCATTTAAAATCAAGGATTTTCGTCCTATCGAAAACCCAGATTTGCGTAGAGAAGATTAATTTGTGTATTTTCTTTGTAGGTTTCGACAGTTAAACAGATCTCTATCCTACAACTTGATCTCTAAACTCTACACACTGGTAAATTCGAAACATTGGGGACAATGTTCAGTTTAGGTTGGGGGGTGTGATCTACGATTCCAGTTTGTTATAGTTTCGTTTGTTATAGTTCCATATTTAAAAAAAAAAGATTGTTTTGGATTGCGTATTTTTACAACATTTTTGCTTATATTTCATGATCACATCAAATGCAACGTCAATCATATTTGTGACTGGCAGACGTTAAAGAACCAGATATTGAGTCTTGAAGCATAGAAAGCATGGATGTTAAAAAATTTTGGTTTAGTTTGGGAGTCTTGCGCACATTTCCATCTGATGTGCATGCTGTGATCATGAGAAAAACAAGAGTAGTCAGAAAAATTAAAATCCGAGAAGCACAAGCAAAACTATTGTGTGTCAAAAGTACTTTTGCTAAACGTCGTTGTCTCAAACGGCTGGGTGCTTGTAAACAATGTGGCAGATGTTTTCACATGAAAAAATACAATCAGTGTTCTGAACCAATTTCGGATCGTGCAACCGATCGATTAAACTGGATAGTGTATGGGCAGAGTAAGGATTTTCCTGAGACGCCATCTTATACCAGTTCGGGACTTACACGTTATNAATGTGTTTTGGGGATGAAGGTTAATGGTCCTAATTTTTTTTTTTTTGTAAATATTTGTTAATGTACAAAGTCTTTTTGTTGAAATAAAAATGTGGGTCGAGTAAGGATTGTCCTAAAATGCCAACTTGTAGCGTGGGTAGGGACCTATCCTGAGACACCATAGTTTTCCAAGTTCAATATGTGCATTTAGTCTTTTTGTAAATTTTCATTGATAAATGTGTATGTAAATAGTTTTAATTTTTATTCGAGTGAAAAAAAAATCACATTTCCTTGAAAAATGGTATTTTCTCTAGGCTTAAATGTCAAATGTACATTGGTATTTGTTAATCTTAAGGTACAGAATGACCAGACTCGAAAATAGAATTATAATATAACTAACATTCTTTGGAAACCTGGCATAACCAGTGGAGATAACGAAGAATATCATGGTAAGTTTTGAGTCTTACGATGCTTTCTGAGAGACAATCAACATTTACTCAAGTAAGCTCTTTCACTTTCAATTGTTGAATAATTTCATTAAACTTGCTTTGATTAAATGCAACTAAAGTAATCTGTTGACATATCCTACAGGGAACCTTTGCATGTGACACAAGCACATACTTGAGAAAGGATTTTAGGCCATCTTTGAGTTGATTTTGAACCTTAGTCATTGCTTCTACAAAATTATATCCCTAGTTAGCCATGTTTGAGCCTTCAATGAATGATGATTTTTTTTTCACGAAAAACCCATATGATAACCGCGCCACACACAAAAAATAAATAAATAAATAAAAATACACTTAACATACCTTGTTATCCAATTTTTTCTTGCACCCTCTTATAAATCGGTATGACATAGAAAGGCAAGAAAAAACAGAAAAGAAGATGGTGGCTACTGTTCAACGAAGAATCAAAAAAAAAAAATGAAAGAAAGAAATACCATTTCTAGGCAAAAGACTGAAAAGCAAGAAAGAGGTGTGCTACATTAAAAAAGGGGATAGCTTTTGAATACCATTGACGTCATTTCATTAGCCACTAACCTCTGGCCACATTACAACCTATAGAAAGTCCTAATTGATCTCAAGTCTAATGCATGTGCGCTGTCGACCGAAAACTGGGGTATGTTAAATAGTATTTCTTTAATTGCATTGATATTCTTCCATGAGATTATGCCAAGAACATGATTAGCCTACTTTCTTAAGACTTTCACTCCCTTTCTAACTGTGCATGTGATTCTTCGATTGACCATCCTCTGATCACATGCCCTTTGAGAGACAAGTCACTATAATCGGAGTGAATTTTTTGCTGAGAGCATTCTAAGAGAGATTTGAGAAATCAAAGCTATCCATGGAAGGTGATAAAGTAGAATGTTTGTTATATAACAATTCTTGCTACTAGAATGATCATTCCTACTACACAAGGAATTCCAAATACCAATGTAACAAGTGTTTATTTTTGTATAGAGTACGTACCAATGACAGAGAAGTGTTCGGGAAACAATTCAAAATTAAGAGATGTGTGCCTCAATGATTCTGTTGCTAACTCATTTTGACAAGAAATCTTACATATACACATCTTTTAATTGGAGTTTGTAGGTAGCTTCACTGGAAACCTTCACGAGACAAAACTCGTCCACTAGGGATCACCTAGGGGTTTAACGGCTTATTGCATATGCTAAATGCAATCGTGTTATCTACGAAAGTGATTTTATTTTGTTATGTTGTTTATTACTAGGGACTAGTAATATTTAGGTTGGGGGGTGTGATTAACCCTAATTAAGGCATAATTTAATAGGTAAATTGTGTTAGTTGAATAAAGTTAAACTAGTCAAAATAAATCAAATTAGAATTAGTGTGTGAATAAAGGATAATGCATTAATTGTTGTTCTTTTCAGGATTTTGTGCGTCAAAGCTACAAACTACTGGGGAGCCAATTGCATTAAAGCTACAAACTACTGGGGTGCCAATTATCAAAGCTCAAAACAAAGGAGGATCAAAGAATTCAAGGCCACCTAACAAGATTTTCAAGTCCACCTAACAAGATTCAAGGCCACCTAACAAGACTCTTCAAGTCCACCTAACAAGATTCAAGGCCACCTAACAAGACTTTCACCCTCCCTTGTTGCCTATAAATACCACCCCTTAGGACTTGTAAAGCATTCATCTTTTGGTAGTGGAAAACCCTCCAAAAGTATTATTGCTTTCCTTATTGCTTATAGCTTTCTTTAAGTATTGCTTTCTTTTATTGTATTCTTGCTTCCTTTTAATTTATTGCTTTCTTTTACTTTAAGTATTGCTTTCTTTTATTGTGTTATTGCTCTTTTACTTCCATTGCTTGAGCTTCCTTCTTCCCTTAGAGGAGTGAAACTCTTCCACTTTTCTAGAGCTTTACCAAAGCCGTGAAGGGTGGAACGTGATTCACTCATTCTCTGTCGAAGATCTGCTCCTTGTGTAAAATGTGTTACCTTGTAACTCCTCTCCTTGGAGGGTTGAGCATCACTCACTTTCTAGTTTTAACAAAGCCATGAAGAGTGAGTAGTTTCTCATCCAATCTTTAGTAAGAGGTGGTTATCCAAAAGTTAAATTTATGCAATTCGTTTATGCTTAGCTTTAGTCTTTATTTTTTCATAATGTCTTCTCATCATATTGTTGTCTTTATTTTAAGCATGAATAGCTAAATCTCTTAGTTGGCAAAACCAAGAGGAACCTCCACTTGGGTATACCATTTCAACTCATTCTCCTCCCCTCTTTCAGAGTTCAATGGTTCGGTTTGACTGGGTTGAGGGTGGATAACTTGGTGAGTCTTTGATATTCCGTAGGCCTAGTCACGGTTTATGCTTAGATACTCACCAATCTTANAACTTAGTAAGTCTTTGATATTCCATAGGCCTAGTCACGATTTATGCTTAGATACTCACCAATCTTACCCCTAGCTTCCCACGAATCAATCGTTCATTCATGCTCTATTGGAGGAGGGTTTCGAGTTGAGACGGTATTCCTATTGGAGTGACCTCTTGGATTTGNGTTGAGACGGTATTCCAATTGTAGTGACCTCTTGGATTTGTCAACATTTGTTTCTCATTTTACTAGCATCAAAACAACTTCACCAAACAACTTCCAACAATCAAAGATTTTACACTTTCTTTCTCCCAAAATCACCTCAGTAAAACATGATCCGCGAAAGTCTCCTTGCGCTTGGGGAGCAATTTTGTTCACACATACTCTCATTTGAAATCTCATTCATCCACCATTCCGTTGCCCTTTCTTTTGACATCATCCCTAGGAGAGTGACACTCCCCTTTATTCATATACTATACATGCTAAAAGGTGATGTTTATAGGTTAGGAAACAACAAGAAAATTTGTCAAGCAATCCATCTCCAAAAAAATGAATGCACGACATTACACCACACACGTGATTTAGTATAAATATTGGTGGTGTAAACTTGAAGAAGTGATGCAAAAATATTGCATTACTGCACATGCTTTTAAACACATACATATTCAACTATGTGGAGAAATTTATCAAAATTCACAAGAAAAACAAATTCAGACCAAACAAAAGAAATAACATGAACTAGTTATTGAAACCATAAGGGGCATTTCAGAATTCAACAATTTAAATTATAACCGTTGTAACACCTTCACAATGGTTATTGACTGAATTTCTACTGTAATATGGAATAGAAGCACAGATTAATATTCCTAATTCACAAAAAACATAATTTAATCCAAAAAAATAGCATTCAATATGTATTTCGTGGATGCAGTTCAAATTAAATTTCTAAATAAAATTCAATCCTCAAAATACCTTCACACAGTAAATTACTGAAATAGGATACAGATCTTAACTTCTGATGCAGTAAGGATGTAGTTCGAGCAAGCAACAGTATAGGGATTTTTGATTTACACTTGGGGATTTCTGAATTCAAGAGTGATGGGGATTGGGCAATGGGGAAATTTTTCTAAACTTAGGAATTTCCTAAATTAGAGAGTCAATTGTAGCATACCTGGTTAAATAGAATGTCTTTTGTTCAACACGTGAAGCTCTGTCTTCTCCTTGCTTTAGACCTAGCTCACAAGTGTGCTCCAGTCCACTGCAGGATTTGACAAAAGACTGAGTAAGCTAGGCCTATTAAGAATCTCATAACTACAATTAGGGCTCAATAGCAAGTCAGGCGAATCTCACATTTCGACTCTTGCAGAAGATCAGTTGTCTTCTTCGAACAACCTTGGGGCTATGGTCAGTTAGGGTGTGTGCATTTTAAGAGTTGAACATAAGGGAAGGCAAAATCAAACATAAGAGGAAAGGGGCCCTGGTGGAAGAAGAGAGGGAGAGGGAGAGGGAACCAATGCACAGAGAAGAGAGGGCAAGAGCTCTGAGTTCGAATCCCAGAGAGAAGAGTGGAGAGAGAGGGAAACTTGTGAAATAACAGAAATGGGGCCCTGGTCAAATTTGCAAATGAAAGCGGATTTATTATATCTACTTCATTTTATAAAGCGGATTCCATAAATCCGCTTTCTATCTGAAAACACATTTGATTATTTATCTAAAAGGCAGATTCAAGAAATACGTTTTCAAAGATAAAGTCGTACTTAGTAATTCTGCTTCACATAAAGTCGGATTTGTTGATTCCGTTTTTAAAAAGTGTCGTAGATTGGTAAATAAGTTCTAAACAACTGCATTTTGGTAATAAAGTTGTAAAACAACCATACTTTGGTAATAGATTCTTGATTTCTTGGTGCTCTGGTTTGTTGGATATGTCCTTTGACCTGGTTTTTGGCATTTTGATCGAGGGGAGTTTCGTAATTTTAGTATAAATAGATATAAGATGGGCGAGGAGGGGGAGGGGGTGATGAGTATTGATGTTCTTACTCTTGGATATAATAGCGGTGGAGATGTATACTCATTTTGTGGAGCATACACGTGGTAGAAGTATGACTTTTTCTGGTTTTTTCTTCACTATTATCATCTGGTAATTCATTAAAGTTAAAACATGAACCAATTACTATTTTCCCGATTTTTAATTTTACATCTTCTCTATGGTAATACTATTTTACAAGCTATCATTATTTACATAAAATTGAAATTTGAACTTTAACTTTTCAATGTAAAAGCATAATTACAAAACAGACTTTCAATTAAAATAATATTTTATACATAATATAGATGTTTTTTAGCTACTATAGCTCTATGTGTAAAGTGATAGAAGCTTGAGGCGGGTGAGGGGGAAGCTTCTCTAATTCCTGAGATCCGAAAAAGGATAGGAAACTCCAATCTCAAGAATCCATTATTAGCTAGTTGACAGTCTGAACCTACACAACGAAAAAGCACTGATTTGTAATGGACAAGTAATAACAGTCATCATCAGTGGCGCCCAACAAAGTCCAATAGGATTAGTATGAACAACAGTGCCACAGTAGGTACCTAATGTCGTATGAAACATCTAGCACTGCAAAAGGGAGAAACACACCCTAATTACACCAAAAGTGATCAAATGGATCCTCGACCAAGAATGGACAAGAGTAGTACTACGAAAGTCAAGGATAACCTTGACGTGACTCGTCTTCCCCACTGCAGAGATAAGACACAGAACTAAGACTTCATAGTTGACAGAATTATTATCCTCAACCTATTTGACACCATTGCTCAACTAACCTAGCAAACAAAAACGAAAGGTCCCCACCTAGGGATGAGGCAGTGTGGCCTTTTCTAAGGTTCCCACTATCTTTGTTAAGCTACACTTGTCAATATTTGATAAGTGCGCTATGACTAGGATGTGTGTGGTGTGTGATTAGTAGATAACTAGACTAGAAGGCGCTAGAAAATAGGAGAAGAAGAAAGTGATGTTGGCTACAGCAAAGGGAGAGAAGTTGAAATTAAAGGAAGATAAAAATAAAGAAGAGCAAGGAGGGTTAAGGGAAACCATGGGTTGTTTGGTGTAAATCCAAAGGTGAGAAAGTTTTATAATTGCTAGTTTGCCTTTAAGAAACATCAACTGAATTTGGGCATGTTAGGGTTCATATTTTTTATCCAAGTAGTTAGAAGTTACAGTTATGCTTTTATCTTCTTATTGTACTTAGAACTAGATTTGCTCTTGGAATCAAGATTTATTGGTTTAAATTGCTAAGTTGGTGTTTAGTTATTTGAAATTATAACATAAGTTTGTGGAATTCCTAAAGTGTTTAGCTGCTGGAATTTCAACATATTTGTGATGGGATTATTATCTAAAACCAAGTTTAAATTGTGGTGAAGAAGTTTGATGGTGTTGGAAGGATTAGAAATTAGTTTGGAAAGGTGTACAAGAGAATAGAAAGTTGGTGATCAATTATGATTTTGACAGGCAATTTGGATAGTCTGTGAGAAAAAGATGATTACTCTCTCTCAAAATTCAGATTCGTGCACCATTTTTTCTTTTGGTAGAACATAGACTCATAGATCTTTCTAACCATATATAGTATATGACCTAATTCTATTTGTATGAAAATTGACATATGTTTAAAGTCAAGTGAAAATATGCAATTGATGAAAAATAATAAATTTAATACCTTTTTAAACAAATGAGCATAATTCCTCACATGAAACTCCAATTTTAAGTCATGACCTATCACTGCAAAGCTTAGGAATCTTACTTTATAATTAAATTGATTTCTTGTTAATTTAGTGAGGATAGAAACTTGTTTTAATTAAGTTTGCGCGATGGATTAGTATAACACTTTAACACGTATTAAGTTTTCAACGAAATGTTTAAGTAAAGGAAATGGCCCAATAATGAGGTCAAAGTAACTCGGGCAAAGGTAAGTTGCATGTGATATGATATAAAAAGGTACAAGTGAATAAAATTAATGCAATTCATTTAGTTATCCATGGATCCACTAGTTGTCGGTTGGGACAACAACATCAATCAATTGACCATTTAGGAATGATTATTTGTCTAGTTATTTTATTAAGAGTTATGTTTTTTTTTTTTTTTCTATACCCGAACATGCTTGTATTAGTTATCTTTGAGGTATATAAGACAATGATTGAGGGAATCAAATAATTCGTAATATAATCCAAATTTCTTTGGAAAGATTAAGTTATAGTGAATACGAAATACCATGAAACACTCATATAGATCAACTAGGTTATTTTACGGTTGATGCTCACTTGCATTTGTGCATATGCAAATTATTAAGATCGAAGTCTACTACATTGGTTCCACCTAGAGATCGACTACAAAACAAAGTGGTGTAGTTGTCGATAGTTAAAGGTGAGAGCGTATTGCTTTATAACAAATGAAAATAAAAGTATACAATATATCAAATTATTTTCTTGCATGTGAAAAATCATTTTTATTAAATTGATTTGAGTTAAATTGCTTAAATTACGAATCAAATGTACTTTTATAAAAAAACTTATAATTTGAGTATCATCCATTGTGCCGAGTTGTTAATAGCTTGACATGATTTACATATTATTATATTACGTGCTATTTTGTATAATTCTTGACTTGATTTTCACAATAATCTTAAGAGTAAATTTTCACTCTCTGAGTACAAACCCAGTGCAATAAATTATGGGCATTCTACCTTTTCAAATTCAACTATCACTTTTCCACAAGCGTATACTCACAAATATAGAGGTATTATGAACACTCTTGATCATTCCCAAATCGAATCAAAATATCGTCAGCCAGTATGCTTAAATTGGATAACAAATAGGTTTGGTTTGACAGAATGTGGTAAATATTCACAAAACCCACTGTTCACAACAATTCTCTATCAAACTCTCAACACAACTAAACAAACACATATACATTTGAATTTTAATTTAAGTTAGTTAAATTTCAAATATCATATGTCATAACTAAAATTTTGCATCTTGAAATAACTATTATAAATTTACAATACAACTTGAGTATGAAATAAGATGGAAAAAAATTGTCTCTTTAATCTTTTCAAATGCAATGTGGAAAAAAAGAGTAGAAGAGTCATTGAAAAACTGTGCAGAGCAGAAGGAAATGATCGATTAGCGTGGTACCCCGGGTCATGTATTACAAGTTTCAGTCAGTCCCATCCTATTCATACTCATACCCAGAAAAACTAACCAATTTGTTTATTCAAAAACTCAATTGATTGGATCAAGGTCGACCATAGACAAGTGCTGAAGCAGCATAAAAATCATCCTTCTAGAGAACAAGTAACACCTCACTGAATGGTCATGTTTTCTGCCTACTACAACAAGGATTCAAACAGCGCAGTAGACAGATAACGCTCTCCACTGCTTGGGAAGACAACCTGCATGGCATGGAAATAAATGGCACATTTTTGGGATTTAGTTCACAAAAACAAGAAAGACAAAAGTAATTATGCTCATATGCTTTAGCCTAAAGACTAAAGACTACACCTTGGTTGTCCACTGAATGCCAATAATTAGTGATGCAAAAAATACCAGAGGAATGCCGAAAATCAGGTCTAGTTGGAGTGTTCATGCCCAATGTAAATCATAAATGTTCTTAACGTAGTTCCATGGTTCAGTTTCAACTGGACATGTTAGTGCAATAGTTGAGCTCCGGCCAGATAATAAAATAAACTTGAAAATTTTTCGTTTTGCTATTAGGATTATGCGAACGTGACTGAAAGACAAAATGGCAGAGAAGAAATGGAGAAATTTGATGCCTTAGCATGCAAGAGACACCAAAGAAAGAGTACGAGAACAGACAAGAAAGGAGGGGGGAGAGTCTGCTCAACAATGTACCAAACTTCGAATTATTCTTTCAAATAGCATCTTGTTTATCTCCAAAATGCCAATTTATAGGCCCTTCTGAAAATATCATACGATCACAAAAGTACTATCTAAACTCTACCCAACATTGTGATTATAAATGAGCCAAATTCCAAAGTAGAAGAAATTAGACAGAAAGAATGAAAACAACAAAAAGATTGTTTAAATTGAAACCATAGGGAGCTGATTGCAACTCAACCAAATCTTGGAAAGGCATTTGTAATTAATCCCAAATAAAGATTATGGTCGACGGGCTATTTTAAGACTTTTATATTTTCAATCCACTATGTCAGTTAATTTAATCCTAAGAAAACTTGAAAGGGACAAATTCTTTACATTGAAACCAGAGGAGCTGAATGCAATAGGACCCAAATTTGGAGGGGGGGCATTCTGTAATCAACCCCAAACGTGTTAAAAGATTCCAACTTAAAACAATGGAAAACCCTAACATGTGGAAACCCATGTTTACAAATTAAAAGAACATTACATCTTCACATGATAGCGAGTATTCCAAATAGTTCCTTGTTTGACCTATTGCATTTCGGGACACATGATTTGTCAATTGGAGAGAAAGATAAGTAGGTATTCTAAACCAACATCCGCTCTTGGAAATTCTGACTTAGCCTATGAAAACCCAAGGACAGACCAACTTCATATGGTGTTTCTTCTTGAGTGATGCCTCTTTGAGTACTCGAGGATTTTGTCCCCAAAATCAGCCAATGATTATTGATAGACTAAATGACACTACGCCAAGATTTGCATAATCAATAAACTTAACTGCATGAAAACTTGATGACACTTTCAACTAGTTATATAATGTAAAATAAGTTGTGACAAATTCGATCATTTAGGCCCCCAAATAAATGTTTTTATCGTTTTAAGAAAGAAATAGAAAATCAATAATAAACCATGGAAAGTTTCAATTTTTGGCGCCATTTTTCCTAGACTCTAGATGACATGTGCTTTTTGTTAGAGTATTATAGTATATTTAAAATAAGGGTAGTTTAGTGATTAACTTTATTATGTTTTGCTCTACTATATATAGATCATAAGAGTCTTACTAGTTCTATTGCATCCTTTGATCTTGTCCACTCTGATTTATGGGGACTTGCACCTATCTCCACAGGAGGGATCAAATATTATATCTCTTTCACTAAATACTATACCCGGTACTGTTGGGTATACCTAATGAAGCATTGCTCATAATTCTTTTCTATATTCACTACTTTTTGGGCCATGATTCATACTCAATATTCTTTTGTTATTAAATGCTTTCATTGTGATCAAGGAGGAGAATACTCATTTAATTCATTTCATGACTTCTTAAAATTTGATGGTAATGTTTGTCAATCTTTCGGTACTTACACACTTGAACAAAATGGTATTGCAGAGCGTAATCACGAGCACATTATGGAGACAGTGTGCTCTCTCTTGATGTCTGCCAATATCCCTAGTTCTTTTTTTTTTTTTTTTGGGTAGGGAGGAGGGGAGGGGGGAACAGTTCTTATTACAATTTATTTGATTAACTGCATCCCCACAATCCTCATTTCTGGAGTCACTCCTTTTGAAAACTTACGTGATAAGCCTAAGGATCAAAATTTCGTTTCCGTGTATTGTTTTGGTCACCTAAGAAATGGAAGCATTTCAACGTGTTTCGTAAATGTTTTGATCTGTTTCAAAAACATAATGAGAAAAAAAAATAAAAAATTTAAGAATCATTTTTTCAAAACATTTAAGAATCATTTTTTCAAAACATTAGTCGATATATCAAAATATCTTAAAATATCTTGAAACATTCTAAAATAAATATACAAATGCATTGTCATATAGCAATACATTGTGAAACATTTGGAATTATTAGAAGTTCGATTTCATCACTAATTTGTTTCGGTCTCTTTGAAAATAGAAACGTTTCAGATGTTTCAACCGTTTTGAAATGATATTTTGATCCCTGGATAAGCCACCAGATTATTTCTCTTTATGAGTATTTGGATGTGTTTGTTTTGTTCCCTAGTGTTCTTCATACTAAACCTTATACTCGTTCAACTTTATGTGTTGTTTTGGTTATGGTCAGGGTCAAAAATGGTATCATTGCTATAATCCTATTACAAAGTCTGTGTCTCTCGTCATGTTATTTTCATGGAGCATATTTCCGTCATTTCTATTCCATCTAGTTCTTCACACTTGAAAAAATCTGATCTCATTTACATTAACTCATTTCTAGTTGATATTCCCTTTGACACTTATGTGAGTGACATGAATGTGTTTGATATGCCTTCCCCTTCTGATTTGCATGTTAGCCATCCTCCTATTATACATACCTATGCTCACAAGATTCCAATTGTCCCTTCTATAGATGCGGTGACTCCCTCCCAGTCTACTGCCACTCAATCAAGTTCTGATAATGTGGATCATACTCAACGTTATCCTCAGCTCTCTCAAAAATATCCAGAGAGGTTTAGTTTCTCCAACTCTTGTTATTCTTCTGATATTTGTTCTTTTATCACCTCTATTCATTCTCTATCTGAGTCTGCCTCCTACAAGAAGGCTATACTTGATCCTATTTGGCAACAGGCCATGGATGAGGAGTTAGCTGCCTTACATATGACTTGATCTCGAGAATTAGTGTCTTTAACCCTTGATAACCATACCATTGATTGTAAGTGAGTTTATAAGATCAAAACTAAATCTGATGGTTCTGTAGAATGGTATAAAGCTGGATTAGTAGTTAAGAGATTTGCTCAGGAGTATCGGTTAGACTCTAATAAGACTTTTACTCTTGTTGCCAAGATGACTACTGGGATTGCAATGACTGCTATTTGTCAATGGAACTTGTCTTAGATGATGTAAGAAATACCTTTCTCCACAGAGATTAATTTGAAGACATTTTTATGACTCCTCTTGGATTGTCTCATAGTCCTGATCAAGTAGAGGGACTTCATAAGATTTTATATGGTCTTAAACAGGCTCCTAGAGCATGGTTTACCAAATTCTCTTTTGTCATCTATGACTTGGATTTTCGTGTCAGTGATCACAATGTTGCTCTCTTTTTACGATCCACTTCCTCTAACTCTATTGTTCTCTTATTCTATGTTAATGATATAATCATTACATGTGATGACCCTGCTGGAATAAGGCTATTGAAAAGTCAGTTATAAAATCATTTTAAAATGAAAGATTTGAGCCAACTTCGGTATTTATTAGAGATTGAAGCTCCTTGCTCTCCCAAATGTTATCTTCCTCTCAGTCTAAATATACATCAGATGTAATTCAGCGAACTCACTTATCAAATAATTGGACAGTTGAAACACCTTTAAAGCTCAATGTTTGTTATTTTGCCTATAATAGTACCTTCTTACCTGATCCTACACTATATCACACTATTGTTGAGAGTCTGATATATTTTATAGTTACTCGCTCAGATATTTTTTATGTTCTCCATATAGTTGGTCAATTTTTTGCATCACCTATTACAGTTCACTAGGCAGCTATTCTCTATATTCTTCAATACCTTCGAGGTAATCTGCACCAAACTCTACTATTTTCTTCATCCTCCTTTATAGAACTTAGGACTTATTTAGATGTTGATTGGGTTGGTGACTTTATGGATCGTAAGTTCACCATTGGTTTTTATTTTTTTCTTGATGATTCTCTTATTTCTTGGAAAAGCAAAAAGAAAATTGTAGTTACTCGTTCATCTACTGAAGCTGAGTATCGTGTAATGTCATCTATGACAGCTAAGATAGTCTGATTACAATAGCTACTTGCTGATTTTGGCATTTCACTATCTACTTATACCCCTATGTATGGTGACAATATCAGTGATATTCAGATTGCTCATAACTTAGCCTTTCATGAGAGTACAAAGTATATTGAGATTGATTGTCACTTTGTACGCCATCGTCTTTCCCTTTTTTCCTTCAACTATGCAGTTAGCTAATTTCTTTATGAAATCTTACACCGTTGCATGCTTTCATTTTCTTATAGATAAACTCTTGATAATTTCTACCACATCATGAGTTTGAGGAGTGTGTTAGAGTATCATAGTATATTTAGAATAAGGGTAGTTTAGTGATTTACTTAATTCTGTTTTTTCCTACTATATAAGAATCTCTATTGTGTAGTGTAGTTTTGGTTGAGTTATAACAAACTTATTAGCACGAATAATATTCTCACCTTCTTCTATTTCTTTCCTGTCTTCTAAATTATGTGACCAAAGTTTTCACTTTTATGTCAATCAATTAGATTTGTAACTTTACATTTCTGGCAAGTTTTGTAGAATAAGGGATTTTCTTCAATTTTAGGAGTATTTAGACTTTTGGCCGTTCCTATATATTTGCTTCATATGTACTATGAAATATTATATTTTAGAGTTTTCTTTTATTTCTCTGTGGATTCAGAGTGTCGTGTGCGTATTCGATACACAAAGAAAGAGTGATTTTTTTTTTGTATCCCTGAATCACTATACTAGAAAAACAGAAAACGGAAAAATTTCATGTATCACTTGGTTCAAAATAGGGTCATGGTCGCAATAATAATATCGATATCATCAGGAGTCTTCCCAATCTTTGGACATAAAGATGTTAGGTAAGAGAATTAAACACAACGAAAAAGCCATAATGGCTTTTTTTTGGCTGACAACATAGGATGAAAGAGAAAAAACTTACAACAACGAGTTTCCCAGCATTTTTTGGCCTCTTTGCTATCTTTATTGCCGCAGCAGCCGTCGCCCCAGAAGAAATGCCCACCTGCAAAAGCACCCTCAAAACACTAAAAATTTGAAAACATCAAACGCATGCATTACAACAGTATGAAGAATATGCATAACCAGCAACCATGAAATCATGTGGTCACCAACAGAGAAGGAGTGTTAAAAATGTAAAAATGATTATGAAAAGAGTCTTTAACTCATTGGGAACGTACCAGCAATCCTTCTTTCAATGCAAGAAGCTTAGCAATTTCAATAGCATCTTCACTAGCAATCTGAAAATCTATGATAACATCAGAAGTTGATCACAGGAAATCTGTGTTGCTAGTCAGCAGAATTCAGGTTTTGGATTTAATGATAGAGCATCAAAAAAAAAAATTACCCTGTATAAAAAATATAATACATATACAACTGATAAAATACATCTCAACCATATAACCAACTTTGGATGGACCTAAATTAATCGGGGATACAAGCTTTCTTTACATGTAACAACAATCGTATAATATTAGCATGACATAATATAAAATCTATTACTCTTGCAAAGATCAAATGATGGAAATTTTGTTCCTTTTTTTAACCTTGTCTCAGGTTGACAGTTGGTGATCGTCTCAGTATGGATCCTATATTATATCATACCAGAAAAATCAATTCTATTATACCCAGCTTCAAATGGTTTTTCTAATTCTATTTAAGAGACATAAATATCCACCAGTTCTGAATTCATCCACAAACAATACCGATGTATGAATACAACTAGATATCCAGTCATCCGTGCATTCGATACAATAACAACAAAATGGGCAAAAAATATTTTTGCTCAAATGCAGAAAATAGCTTCATGCNTTACTTAATTCTGTTTTTTCCTACTATATAAGAATCTCTATTGTGTAGTGTAGTTTTGGTTGAGTTATAACAAACTTATTAGCACGAATAATATTCTCACCTTCTTCTATTTCTTTCCTGTCTTCTAAATTATGTGACCAAAGTTTTCACTTTTATGTCAATCAATTAGATTTGTAACTTTACATTTCTGGCAAGTTTTGTAGAATAAGGGATTTTCTTCAATTTTAGGAGTATTTAGACTTTTGGCCGTTCCTATATATTTGCTTCATATGTACTATGAAATATTATATTTTAGAGTTTTCTTTTATTTCTCTGTGGATTCAGAGTGTCGTGTGCGTATTCGATACACAAAGAAAGAGTGATTTTTTTTTTGTATCCCTGAATCACTATACTAGAAAAACAGAAAACGGAAAAATTTCATGTATCACTTGGTTCAAAATAGGGTCATGGTCGCAATAATAATATCGATATCATCAGGAGTCTTCCCAATCTTTGGACATAAAGATGTTAGGTAAGAGAATTAAACACAACGAAAAAGCCATAATGGCTTTTTTTTGGCTGACAACATAGGATGAAAGAGAAAAAACTTACAACAACGAGTTTCCCAGCATTTTTTGGCCTCTTTGCTATCTTTATTGCCGCAGCAGCCGTCGCCCCAGAAGAAATGCCCACCTGCAAAAGCACCCTCAAAACACTAAAAATTTGAAAACATCAAACGCATGCATTACAACAGTATGAAGAATATGCATAACCAGCAACCATGAAATCATGTGGTCACCAACAGAGAAGGAGTGTTAAAAATGTAAAAATGATTATGAAAAGAGTCTTTAACTCATTGGGAACGTACCAGCAATCCTTCTTTCAATGCAAGAAGCTTAGCAATTTCAATAGCATCTTCACTAGCAATCTGAAAATCTATGATAACATCAGAAGTTGATCACAGGAAATCTGTGTTGCTAGTCAGCAGAATTCAGGTTTTGGATTTAATGATAGAGCATCAAAAAAAAAAATTACCCTGTATAAAAAATATAATACATATACAACTGATAAAATACATCTCAACCATATAACCAACTTTGGATGGACCTAAATTAATCGGGGATACAAGCTTTCTTTACATGTAACAACAATCGTATAATATTAGCATGACATAATATAAAATCTATTACTCTTGCAAAGATCAAATGATGGAAATTTTGTTCCTTTTTTTAACCTTGTCTCAGGTTGACAGTTGGTGATCGTCTCAGTATGGATCCTATATTATATCATACCAGAAAAATCAATTCTATTATACCCAGCTTCAAATGGTTTTTCTAATTCTATTTAAGAGACATAAATATCCACCAGTTCTGAATTCATCCACAAACAATACCGATGTATGAATACAACTAGATATCCAGTCATCCGTGCATTCGATACAATAACAACAAAATGGGCAAAAAATATTTTTGCTCAAATGCAGAAAATAGCTTCATGCAGTTATCCATGGCTCTGACACTGTTTAATTCAATATGTATTAGGACCTCAAAAAGAGTAATATCACCTATATTATCGTAAAAGAGATCAATAAGATAAACTTTAATGATTCAACAGTTAGGTTGTTGGACTATCGCTTTAACAAAGCAACTGGCCAGTAAACCATAGCGAACTCAAACAGATAGAACATTCCATTGGCCATCAGAACCGAGAAATCTGAACTTCATCAGGATAGGTGACAGGGAAAACGTTCGTGAATCCATAACCAGATGGATAGCTATTTACTGTGAGAAACATATGCAGATGACGGCAAAGACACATTTTCCTCTACTACTGTCCATCAATATTTGAAAGCTGAACCCTCCATGATAACTTGCATCTTCAGAATTATCCTCCACTACATGGAGAAATTTCCCCGAAATGTCATGGGAACCATTCCAAAGGTCTGTTCCACAGAGAAGTTCAGGAAAGGAAATTTTCCAATTTAACAAATTCCTAAATAATTAGGAAAAGAGTTCACCAATACATTAAATCTTTTAGGGTAAAACTCTTCAACTATAGTTCCTCCCTTATAATCTCATTGTCTCGCTCTATTTTAGTCATAGTTCAAGGTTGCGATATTGGTCATCAACTCAGAAGGCTCAGAGACACATCGGTCGTGGTGCGATATCGGTCGATACTACCTAAAAGAATAGGTTGAACATAACAAGTGATTCGGCGTCGTGGAGCCGTATCGACCGATTCGGTGGCGACAACTAGACAACTCAAGATTGATTCAAAGATCACTTGGATGGCTATACGACTTGGTACTTTCCATGTTGATACCATTATACATTACATATAAACCTCAAGTCTCACACGACTACGCCAACTTGTATTGGTAAATACTTAGTACCTTGGTTTTAGTACACTTCAGCAGTGATTTCCCACATCATGTTCCCAACCACATTCATTAGATTTGTCATGAGTTGACATTGGAAGGTAGTGTGGTGCCCAATAGCACCGAAAACATAGAGTTCAGCAGTGTTAGCTACTCTTCTTTTAGCTATGGATAAGCAGTATGTGAAGTTTAGAAAATACAAAACAAAGAATAAAAGAAAAATAATGAGGGAGGTGGAAAGGAGTGTTTGTACTTTGTGATACCCAACGTCTCACCCTCAACTTATGTTTATAGTTACCTAATGAGAACATAAAAGACCAGTATACCCTTAGAGTGGCATAATTATTACAATCATAAAATGATAATATAAAGCTAATACTTTCAACACTTCCCTTCAAGCTAGAATATATATATGTTATATAATCCAAGCTTAAAACAAATGACTCGAAGACGAGTGCGATTTAATACCAAAGGGATATGGACACATGAAGTTTGATGAATAATGCTAGTTTTACAAAGATAAGTAGAAATTGGTCAAAATCATATTCACGAGCATTATCAGAACATAAAATTCAAATATGACAACTATATTGAGTTTTTGATTTTCTTACGAAACTTCTCAAATATAGAAAACAATTCAAAACAAGATTTCATAAAAATTAACTAAGTCATACGAAAATAATCATCCACAAATGTCACAAAATAATAAAAAAAATTATTATATGAAATATTTTTTATTGGACCTTATATATCAGAATGAACTAACTCAAATGGACTAGACATAAGATTATTAACTCTACACTGAAAAAATAAACGATGATACTTTCTAAGTTAACAAGCTTCACAAGACGTAAATGACACAGAGCTAAGACTAAAATTTGATGCTTCAATTTCTGAAGAGATACATGACCAAGACGACAATGCCACTGAACTGGAGATGATGACATCTAAAATGCAAGGAGATGGATCAAGGTCAAAGTAGTAGAGACCACCAAATTTATGCCCCGTACCAATCTTCCTCTTCATCTATTGATCTAAAACACACAATAAGCGAGATAAAAGGTTACTGAACAATTAAGTGAACAAGTAATCTTGCTCATAAAAAGCAAACTGAAAGGGAATTGAAGAACATAGAATAAATGATAAGGACATATTGAGACTCAATTGAGTAGTCCCCAAATCTGAAACCTTCGACGAATTACCATTAGCAAGAGTGACATTATGAGGGGGAAGAACATAATGATAAGTAAAGAATACACTAGATGAACCAGTCATGTGATTAAAAACGCCAAAATCTATGAATCAGGGACTACGAGTGGAGGACAATAAACAAGTGAAAATAGTACCCGACTGGAAAAAAGTAACAGTGGAGGAAGATGGTACTACCTGGGTAATAGTAACTAACTCAGAGTCTGGAGGGTTAAACATGATGATTATGCAGACAATGTGAGGATATCCACTAGATAGCAGACTTGATTGGCAACACCAGATGGCTACCCATGTAAATCCCAACAATAATCCACAGTGTAGTTCGGACAACCACAATGAATACATAAACGAGTACCTCAATGACCTTTACTACACCCCCCTCAAGAATCACAACCACCCTGACTGTTGCGATTACCATGACCACCTCGAGTACCACCAATATTACCATTAAAGATAACTAATACTGAGAGATCAACAGAAGAACCATGATCAATGCCTGAAGTAGAATTTTCATCTGACAAAGTAGCGCGCTATAAGCGGGAAAACATATCTGGTAGGGAAGGAAGAGTATGACTTGCTAAAATTTGTGCACAAATAGACTTATACTCAAGTTTAAAGCCAATAAGAAGGCGAACAACATCAAGATACTCACATTGATGCTCCATACGGCCATACGAGCAAAGTGAGTAATGCTGGGTTGGTGCAATCTTGATGCAGGGGGATTCGAGTCAGATGATGCTGAATTATCATATGGCACGTTGATGGCGCTAATATACTTTGAGTTAGCAAGTCAGCACAGTCAGAAATCCAAGTCTAAGAAGGGTTGACACTGTTTTGATCATAACTTTTGATCCGTTTGGAGTTTTCAAGGCCCATAATATATCAAATCAAAATTCTCGACGAGCCCTACAAGACTCACAACCTACGGTGGTGAGAGGCACTGTTTAAAGCCAAAAAAGGCCTGAAAATGTGTGTTTGGGCCTTCCGAATTTTTTTTCAAGTTTTGAGTTTATTTGAATTTTTTTTGTAATTTAATTATTCCTTGCGTAATTAGGGTTTTCAGCTTATTGTTTAGTATTTAAAGGATTTTTTCATGTGTTTTAGGGTTAACTATCATTATTCTAATTTTATAAAGATTGTGGTTGCTTAGTTAGTGCTTTTTGGACGATTCTCTTCTGTTTTTCTCTATGAATTATCTATTGAAACTAGCTTGCAGAATAATCGTTATTCTGTCCGACTTCAGTTGGTATCAGAGCTTCAACATCTTCTTGAGGTGAGATTTCACCAGTTCAATGGCTGGTGGTCGTGGTCGTCGTGGGTAGGTTCTAAACGAGGAAGTCCTGCATCGTGATCGTAGCGTTCAGAATGTAATGATTGAGGATTTGCAGAGGCAAGTTGCAGAGTTAATTCAGTGTCTAACGGTGTAGGATTTGGTGATCGTGAGATGGAAGATCACGGTTTCGAATCTAGTTTTGAAAACCCGTATCACAATCATGCTCAATTCTGGGAGCACCATGGTCGAGAGGATGGTCGTGGAGACCTCGATTTTAGAGTGGATCTGGCCGAGTTTTTTGGTACGTTACAGGCCGAGGGATTCATCGATTGGTTGAATGAAGTGGAGTGAATTTTTGATTATAAGGAAGTCTCAGATCATGTCAAAGTGAAACTGGTCGCTATCAAACTCAAAGGCAGAGCATCTGTGTGGTGGGAATAGTTGAGGCGATCACAAGAGAGGCAAGGCAAAACCAAGATCACTGATTGGGAGAAGATGAAGAAGAAGATTAAGGGACACTTCCTTCCTTTCGCCTACACTCAAACCTTGTTTCAGTGACTTCATTCGTTGAGGCAAGACACGAGATTGGTTGATGATTACACAGAGGAGTTCTATCAATTGATAGCCCAGAACGATTTATCTGAGACAGAAGAGTAGATAGTGGCACGATATTTGGGGGGATTACGGCAGCCCCTACAAGATGTCCTCAGTCTCCACTCGCTGTGGACCGTTTCTGAAGCATACCAACGTGCAATTGTTGTGGAAAAATAGCAAAACATGAGGCCAGTGATTAGAAGTGATCAAAACAGTCGACCAGTTCGCCCTCAAGAATCCCGTCCTACCCAACAGCAATCATAAGGTAATTCTAACCCTAATATTAGATGCTTCAGATGTGGGGAACAGAGACATAGAGCGATTGAGTGCAGGAAACCTGCCAGTCCGAAGGGCAAAAATGTCCTGATTGAGGAAGACGTGGTAGATGAAACTAAGGTTGGAAAGCCTGTGTATGATGATGATGAAGATGGAGATGTGTTTTATGGAGATGGCCATGAGACTTTTGGTCGTTCGCAAGAGTCTACTGACTCCCAATGGCGATTCAGGGGACGATTGGTTGAGAACCAATATTTTTCACACAACTTGCACAGTTGCAGATAAAGTTTGCAAGATGATCATTGATAGTGGCAGTTGTGAGAACGTAGTGTCTAAAGATACTGTCCAAAAAATTACAGTTGAAAATAGATCGTTATCCCAAGCCATACAAATTGTCATGGCTGAATAAAGGAAGTGGGGTAACAGTAGATAGGCGAGGCTTAGTGTCTTTTTCGATCGGCAAGCAATATTTTGATAATGCTTGGTGTGATGTTGTGGCTATGGATGTTTGTCATGTACTATTAGGCAGACCTTGACAGTGCAATCGCAGTGTTATTCATGATGGACGGAAAAATACATATTCCCTTAGCATCAAAGGGAAGAAGATTGTGTTGGCGCCTTGTCGGGAAGGAACCATTCCTACCCCGGTGGCCAATAATTCTAACCTGCTTTCTATGTCTAGGTTTTTACTGGAGATTAAGCATGGATACATGGTCTATGCTCTACTACCTTGTGGGAATAGTACAGCAGGCGTGGACCCAGATTTACCAGTAGAGGTGCAACAGCTGCTAGTAGAGTTTTCTGACCTAATGCCAGAGAATCTTCCTCCTGGGCTATCGCTAATAAGGGATATTCAGCATTATATTAACCTTGTTCCAGGGTCGAGCTTGCCTAATCGACCGGCCTATCACCTCAGTCCCAGGGAATCTGAAAAGTTGCAGCGACAGTTGGTAGAGTTATTGGAGAGGGGCTACATCTGTAAAAGTATGAGCCCATGTGCAGTCCTTGCCCTGTTGGTGCCGAAGAAAGATAGCTCTTGGCGTATGTGTGTTAACAACAGAGCAATCAACAGGATTACAGTGAAAAACAGGTTTCCAATTCCCCGCTTGGATGATATGTTAGATCAGCTATCCGGTTCTAAGGTTTTCTCAAAAATTGACCTTAAAAACGGATATCACCATATCAAAATAAGGCTCGGAGATGAGTGGAAGACAGCATTTAAGACGCAACATGAGTTGTATAAGTGGATGGTCATGCCTTGTGGACTGTCCAATGCACCCAGTACATTTATGAGATTTATGCATCAAGTTTTATGGTCTTTTATGGGGAAATTCATTGTAGTTTACTTCGATGATATACTCATTAATAGCTCGACGTGGGATTCACACTTTGAGCACATCCGTGTTGTTTTTGATGTGCTGAGGACGGAGCACCTGTTTGTCAATCAGAATAAGTGTTCTTTCTTCACTACTTCTGTAACCTTTCTTGGTTTTGTTGTGTCTCTTGATGGTATTCATGTAGATCAGTCAAAGATAGATGCGATCTTGGAGTGGCCCAAACCAAAGACCTTGCATAATGTTAGAAGTTTCCATGGATTGACGTCTTTCTACCGTAGGTTCATCAGAAACTTTAGCACCATAATTGCCCCTATTACAGAGTGTCTCAAGGGACATGATTTCCAGTGGTCTGAGAAGGCAGAGGCCAATTTTCAACTGGTCAAGCAGAAGATGACAGAGGCACCAGTCTTGGCACTTCTTGATTTTGAAAAGGTGTTTGAGGTAAATTGTGATGCATCTGGGGTTGGCATTGGTGGTGTTTTGAGTCAGGAGGGGCCCCCCATAGCTTTTTTCAGTGAGAAGCTAACGGGATCAAAGAAGAATTACTCCACCTATGATCTGGTGTTTTATGCTATAGTTCAATCCCTAAAGAATTGGCGTCACTACCTAATACAGAGGAAATTCATTCTTATCACCGATCATGAGGCCCTGAAGTACATCAATGGCCAACACAAGCTGAGTAGATGGCATGCGAAGTGAGTGGCGTACTTGCAGGAGTTCACGTTTGTGCTGAGACACCAAGCAGGGAGTCTGAATCATGTTGCAGATGCACTGAGTCGTCGTACGTTACTTCTCACCATCATGAGCACCAGAGTTGCAGGGTTTGAGGCTTTCACTGATATGTATAGAGCAGATCCTTCCTTCGGGAGGATAACTCAAGAGATGTCAATGTCATGATTTTATTTTGCATAATGGTTATCTATTTCGCGGATTATAGTTGTGCATTCTAGATTGTTCACTAAGACAACAGATTATTAGTGAGATTCATAACAGGGGTCACTTTGGGCGAGATAAGACGTTGGCCCTGATCTCTTCTAACTATTATTGGCCCAAATTGGCCAGTGACGTGACTCATTATGTGGAGCATTGTTATGTGTGTCAGCGGTCCAAGGAAGTTCTAACTAACACGGGCCTGTACACTCCTTTACCTGTTCCTGAGGCCCCTTGGTTTGATGTCAGTATGGACTTTGTGTTGGGCTTACCCCTTACCCAACAAGCCTTGGATTCTATTTTGGTTGTAGTTGACAAGTTTTCCAAGATGGCCCATTTAGTAGCTTGCAGGAAAAGAATGGATGCTGCTCGGATCGTCTATCTCTACTTCAGGGAGATTGTGCGTTTACATGGTATTCCGCGATCAATCACTTCAGATCATAACACCAAGTTCAAGAGTCACTTCTGGAGGAGTTTATGGGAGAAACTAAGGTCATAGATAAATTTCAACAGTGTATACCACCCCTAGACGAATGGTCAGATTGAGCTGGTGAACCGGAGTTTGGGCAACCTTTTGAGGTGTTTGGCAAGAACTAAACCAAAGCAGTGGGATTTGGCGTTACCTCAAGCAAAATTTGCCTATAACAGATCGAAGAACAGAACTACATGAATGAATCCATTTGAGATTGTCTATGGTCAGAATCCATCCGGGGTGCTGGACTTAGCCCTTATTCCATGTGTAGGTCGTTTGAGTCCTAAGGCAGATGAGATGGTAGAACATCTTTGGGGCATCCATGAGCAGGTGAAACTAGCCATTCACGAGAGCAATGCCAAGTATAAGACTCGGGCCAATAGTCATCGTCGTCAAGTACTTTTTGATGTTGGTGATTTTGTTTGGGCAATATTAACTCGTGATCGTTTTCCTGTTGGAGAGTATAATAAGCTTAAGGAACGAAAGATTGGACCGTGTGAGATACTACAGAAGATCAATGATAACGCCTACAGGCTGCACCTCTCCAGTCATTTGAGGACTTCTGATGTCTTTAATGTGAAACACCTGAGCCCTTGTTTGATAGATTCTGATGGTGCTACTGTGAACTCGAGGACGAGTTCTTTCCAACCCGGGGAGACTGATGCAGGGGGATTCGAGTCAGATGATGCTGAATTATCAGATGGCACGTTGATGGCGTTGAGATACCTTGAGTTAGCAGATTAGCAAAGTCAGAAATCCAAGTCTAAGAAGGGTTGATATTGTTTTGATCATAACTTTGATCTGTTTAGAGTTTCGAGGACCATAATATATCAAATCGAAACTCTCGACAAACCCTACAAGACTTAAAGCCTACAGCGGTGAGAGGCACTATTTAAGCCAAAAAAGGCCTGGAAATGTGTGTTTGGGTCTTCCGAAGTTTTTTCCAAGTTTAGAGATTATTTAGATTTTTTCGTAATTTAATTATTCCTTGCGTAATTAGGGTATTCTGCTTACTGTTTAGTATTTAAAAGATGTTTTCATGTGTTTTAGGGTTAACTATCATTATTCTAATTTTATAAAGATTGTGGCTGCCTAGTCAATTCTTTTTTGGTGATTCTCTTATGTTTTCTCTGTGAATTATCTATTGAAACTAGCCTGTAGAATAATCGATATTCTGTCCGGCTTCAAATCTCAACTTCTCACAAACACCCATTACTCTGGAATAATAGTCCTTTAAAATTTGAGTACCCTACTCATGATGAAAATATTATTTTGCAAGCCTCATAAACACAAATAAAATTAATTATTAATGCCAAAATACATATATGCCAAATGATCCCAAATTTCCTTGATATTATCAAGATAGAGCAATGTAGAACAGATATGAGGCTCAATACTATTCAACAGTTGAGAAATAATATGTGCATCATCTTGTTCCCACTGATTAAACCAAAAATCACCCTCTTTTGGTTTAGCATCCACCAAGTACTTATCAAGAGTCAAGAAGTTTGCCTTTAAGAAAAACTTGAACAAATCGGAACCAGTGAATTTAATGAGCTCCATTAAGCTTGATTGAAATCATGAAAGCATTAAAGAAAGAAGCCAAGGAAAAATTGGATGAAAAGGTTGGTGCAAGAGATATAGTATCAATCTTTGACTCCATATTGATACCACAACTTGCAAACCAAGGCTTAACAGTCACCAAACGCCATAAAAAGCCCAAACAAAGAACTAAACAAAGAAAAAATCAACACAAATCTATAGATCAGACCCAATTATTACCTAAACCAAAATGGAAATATGTGAAACCAGTCTAACAGGCCATTGAACTGGCTTAAAGGCCACTAAATGCTGGAAAGGCTACGAAACCAGCTTGAGGGACCACTGAACCAGTCCGACTAACCACTGTGTATAGCAAAGTGGGAAGAACCGGTGGGAAAAACAACTGGACCGGGATAAATCAATGAGAAAAGGGCCTGAACCAGAGTGAATCGGACTAGATTCAATCTGATGGCCGATAGGGATTGAACAGATATGAACTGATCTTCGATTGGACTTTAGTGGATCAAGACTTCTAAATGGGTTGGACGAGGTTAGGCCCAAAGATTTGAGTTGGTTGTGGATCTGGATCATTGATTGGGTTGGACAAATGTAGGCCCAAAACTTGAGTGGGCTGTGAAGGCCCAGATGGAGCTAAAGCTGCTTAATCTTGGGCTTAATATAAACCTAGTTGGAGATTAAAATGCGAACCGATTAGGAGGAGGGATGGAGCTCATTTTCTTCACGTCGTTTGCAAGGGATAAGCCCTAACGTTTGACGACGCTATGTGAAGATAACTTCGGCGACAACGAGAACACAGTCAAACGACACCGGCAACACCATTGCAACACCACAACACCAATCAAGAAAGCCTTTATCAACGGAACAACCACAAAATAGAAAATTTCCAACATACAAGGCTACGAACAGCACTGCAATTCCAACCCAACATGAAGGTAACAACGAAAAACACCACCCACAACCACTAGTTACCCAGAAACCTTCATCAAACCAGACCCATGGCCATGGGTTGTACTAGTAACACATCAAGAGGATGCAAAGGAGAGAAAAGAAAGGAAACAAAAAAAAGATGAAGAAATTTGGAAAAAAGAACGTTTAAGGGTTTTACTCAAATATCCAGTACCAAAAAAAAAATTGAGATCAAATTGGATTCAACCTTGCTCTGATACCATCTGAAGTTTAGAAGATAAATAGCAAAGAAAAATAACAAAGGAGGCATAGAGGAGTGTTTGTGATACCCTACCTCTCACCCTCCACTTATATTTATAGTTACCTAATGAGAACATAAAAGACCGGTCGATAAACACAAGGGCATGGTTGATTGGAGTACAAACAAAAGATAAGATTAGGCAATTGGTTTCCATCCAATCTATACAAATGGTAATAATAAGAATACTATTCGATCCTATCCTTCATGTAACAAGTCTAAATCAAGGTTGGGCTAAGGTATGAATTTATAATTATAATACCAAATTTATACTTGAATTAAGTAATAGTGTATGACATTAAATTAAAAATGATAAAAAAATAATAAGGATAAGAGTTTGCATAATATATAACTTTTATATGAAAGTGTGGATCTAGGTATATAAGCTTGGTTTTGAAAAGCGGCTGTTACGCCGCGCAACGCCCGTTACGTAACTGTAACAGAGGTCAACGATACTGTTACACCCCCGTTATAGTGGTCAAAAGGAAATTCACGTCTGTAACGGGTTAGTAATGGCAGTACCGATCCGTAACGGACGATACAGGTCATTTTTAACCCAAAAAAAGCATACCCAGAAAAAAAAAATCTCCAATATTCTGTAAAAATATACAACAAAATCTTGAAATAAAATATAAAGTACCCATATAGATGCAAATTTTGAGACATAGGATAAAGAATCTGCTTGTAGGGTGAGAGATCTGAAACATGACCGCCACACTTATTTATGGTAGAGATTCGTCTGCATAGAAATCGTCCAACGGAAAAGAAATGATTTGAAGGAGATAGATCTGGAAAAATCATCCAAGAATCCAGAACCCAGTAGAAAGACACAAAAAACTTCATAGAGAAGATGATGGCATAGACCAGAGAGACCTAGCAAAAAAAATAAATTTGGAAGAGAGCGAAAAATGTCTTTTTGTAGTAGGTAGAGCAATCTGCCATGTTTTAAAAGGAGAGGACAAGTGTTGTCCTATAAAAGTTGTTCCTTTTTTTTTTGAACAAATTTAAAAGTTGTTTCTTCATTTTGTCATTTTAGAATAAAACCATTATTCATAAATTAATTTTTTTTTAATTTTCTACTGGAACTTAATTGTGTTTATTTGTTACCTTAAGTTAACAATTTCTTATTTTCATGGTATTGAATTAAATATTATGTTTATAATACAATAACTGTAACGCCCCAAAAATCACCCTAGAATGCATTACCTTCTAAAATCATTCATACCATGAGAACAACTAATAAAATCCATAAATAACCGGGGGTCCTTAATTTAATAACATTTGGGTAGAGTCTCCTTTGTTCAGGGAGCTCTACCCAAAATACAACCTGTGCAATTATACTACATTGATCACATCGGGTTCATTTATCTATAAAATATTTACAACATTATCCAAAAGAATAAGCTCAAACCAGAGCTACTACATCAAAAGAATTGCATTTGAACTTAGCAGCGGAATAAATAAAATACTAGACTTTACATGATTGTACATAATCGCTCCTAGTCTAGCACAAATATAAATGGCATCTCTAGATGTCCCACTCGGGATCCAAGTTACCCTCTAATGAAGCTTCTCCATGGCCCGGCTCGTTAGCACCGAGCTCCTCCTCTGGCCCATAATCTGTAAAATGTTTAACTGTAGGGGGTGAGCACGAAGCTCTATAGAAAAATCCTCCCAAACTCGAATAAGGTATAGAAAACAGATAAAAATCGGTCAGTCTCATTTCATAAATAACATATATCAATTTTTAAGGAAAAACATAACATTTTAAATAGATCCTCAATTTAAACCGTAACAATAATCAAGTGAAAGGATAAAGTAAATTTCACAACAATATACCATTTTCAAATTTAAGCCATTTAGGAAGGGCGCCTTCCGATGCATTGTCCCATACCAATGCACTGGCAAGATGATCCAACCCATCATCTCATGTATTTTGGTTCATCCCCTTATTCTGTATGTTGATTGTTTCTCATAAATCTACCCAACAATTATACTTAGTCCACCAATCACAATCACGATCACAATCACAAGCACTTTAGGAAAGGGTGTCTATCATCCCAATGGCAGTGACGAGTCCCTTCCCAGGAAAAAATATATCATCCCTTATTCGAACTCCAGTGAACGATAGTGGTCACATTACCAGATGGCAACCCACTGCAAGTGTTAGGAAACCATCTTACCCCCACTGGGATAGACTAACATCTAACACTCTATGGCATCTCTCGATGGTAAGCCAAGTCCATCACAACCACCATACAAATGAGAAAACCAAAATATTCTCAATTCACCAACAATTCCAAATAAATACAAAATCCCCAAATTTATCATGTAACAATTCCAGTAACCAATTAAGAAAAAATACAAGAGATCACAACAACATCATTTATTACTCAAAACAAAGCACTAAAGTTTTAGAAATCAAGAACAAATGAATATTAAGAGAAAAATTCACCTCTCATGAGAACTAGGGTTTTCAAAATAAGAAAGAGATTTCATGGCAATCCAACCGTAGCTTTATTTTAAACATGACAATATTTGCAATAATATATCAAACATCAAAGATTTATTAACACATATCTAAAATTTAGAGTCAAAAACATATCTATATATACATATATATATATAGCCCTAGTCTCAATGAACAAGAGTGGGAGAAATCCCTACCTTGAATCAAAGTTTCAAGCCAAAAATCCAAGCTCTAGAGACCTTCTGTCTCTCTTTCCTTCTTTCCTCTATCTTCTCCTACGGTGCTAAAAGGTTTGGGGTGAGAGTAGAATGAAATAAATAAAAGCAAATGGACTAAAATCTGTGTTTTAAACACAGCAGTCCCGACGGTTACTGTTCACATGCTAGAATTTGGGTTTTCTCTAAAATTACGATTTTGCCACTAAAAATCTCCAATTTGATCCATATCACTACCCTAAGGTTTTTCGACGTTCTGGATTCATTTTTGATGTTATTTTAACCTAAAAATATTTATTTTTATGATTTATTTCAAAATTAAAATAAATTTATACTCGAAACATTAAAATTATTATTTTATTCCTCCCTAGTATTTATTCTTACGGTTTCAATATATCTGGTTTATTCTTACATCATTACATATATAAGAATCACTAAACAAGTACATTAATATATTAAGATAAACATGTGGGGGTTTACACCTTTAAAATCTAAGAAGAAAATAAAACACTTTACTATCCAAAGAACACCACAGTACAGATTTTTGATCAACTTCAGAGAATAAACTGATTTGACTCAGATATTTCTAATATGTGTGACCTATATGGTTGGAAATATATACGAGTTAGGGTTCTAACAAAAATAACGGTGCACAATTTGGAATTTTCAACAAAGAGTTATGATCAAATTGGTGAAAGGTAGTCTGTCAGACTGCTTGATTCTTCTACACTTGTCTAACTCGAGTTTGGGTGTCTTTTATTATAAATGCTATCTCATACTCATCTCCAATATAGATAGTATGGCTTGTATAAAGATCCATGTCTAGCATCATTCATTAACCAAAACTAAATTACCATCCGTCTCCTAGAATCATTTATAACAACATGATGTAGAACTACTATATCCATCAACATTTTTCTTCAATTCCTCTAAGCTAACTAATTGATGAGAATGCAAAAATGTCATATTTTTTTTCTCTTTTAATATTTAGCCTTTTATACTTATTTGGAGCCTAAATATACTTACTATTCTTATATCTTGATTTAGGATGTAAATGAAGACGTTAAATACAAAACAAAGCTAATTGGACGATTGTTGATAGTTTAGACATGTGGGGTTTTACAATAACATAGCATCATGACCCACTAAAAATATTTATTTGTCTAATATGAAAGTTAAAATGTGTATACATTTAATTTTGAAGGAGGCGTAAGTTAGAAAAAAAAATTCACATCTCTGGTTTCCGTTACTATTACATAATGTCCGTTTCACCCCGCCTCCATTACACCATTACAGTTATCGTTATGGCAGCCGTTACCGTTATTCAGAACCATGTATATAAGAGTAATAAAGTTGTATATGGGGAGCTTAAAAAAAATTGACACACATTTCTATGCCAAGGATAATCGAAGAGAATAAGTAGGATAAATGAATGGGATAGAAAGAACTCGAATAGCCTATTAACGAATGGACCAACCAGTTGGCCAAAGGATAGGTAGTGTAAATGCTCCCAACAACCAAGTCGTTAAATCCCCCTATGGGCAAGTAATATCGGTATTTATAGAATAGTACCTGAGCAGATCAACCAGCCCATTGCAATCTTCTAACACTTGCGTCAACTCACAACTGCCTCGACCACAGCATAACAGTGGCCACTGACCATGAGTCATATGTCCCAACATTAACTAGTCTGATGCGACGTTTTCCTAAACGCTTCCTGGATACAGCCCCCAAGGAGGAGTGTGAGAGTCAAGGCAAAAAAGGGCTCCTAAGGTTAATGATCGCAACCAGTCATCATGGGACCATGACCTCAAAAAGGCCATGTAAGCGGTGCCCCCAATACGCTCCTACATGGGATCCTCCCTTCCTTCTCTAAACCCCTTCCTCAAGACCTTTGTCAAAGTGTCCGAGAGAAGAAATCCACATAATTTTGATCCTTCAGCTACCAATCCACATGTCCCATTATCCTATATATTTATCCCAAACCAATAATCCTAGTTACTTTAGGAATCCTTCTAGATGCTAGTCAATCACATTCCAATGGGCATTGAATCATACACTCAAGCTAGACTAAACCTTCGAGACCGTGCCCCAGGTCGAGATTGACAATTATGCTCGTCCACCCCCGTTACTCAGTTCTCCCTTGAAGAGGGTAATAATGCCCTATCCCTAGATGGGGACCCTCCTCTTAATCCACCAATCTAGTCGGGCAATGGTGTCCAGTAAGTTAAGGATTCCAATTCCATTGACTATTCAATTCCAGCCTTGTGTCTTGTTTCAGCAATGGGAGAGGCACGTCACTCCAAGGTTGCCCCTAAACTTTCTCTGTGACACTCTTGTTTGTCCTTAGTCAAGGATCCATTTTTTCATTCTCAATGTCAGGAGGATGTGTCCCGCCATTCTACGACACTGGGCATTGTCTTGGTGTTGGCCACCTATCGCGCCAATGGGTGCCTACAGCGATGCTGGAGTGCTGTCGGGATGTTGATGCCTGCCGCGACACTGAAATGTTGTCATGGCATTAGTATCCATATCAATCCTGCTTGACCCTGTTAGGCTTCTGTAACACCCCCCCCCCCC